>CM075454.1:24792776-24800276 GCA_037832335.1 Carallia pectinifolia | reverse complement strand
ACAATACTTTCTTTGATCTCCATCAAAGCAGCAAGGTAGGTGACTTCTCTTTTCTTCAGCCCATGCTTTACCTGCATAGCTGACAATATACCACTTGACTTCCCACCAATACTGGAAGAGGGAGTGAACGTTCCAAAAAAAAAACATGGATGATCCTCATACATGATCATGAGACCAACCAAGTGAGGCAACCGAGCAACTTTTGTGCTCACAAAGAAATCAACCCCAAGTATGATATCAAAATCATCTAATGGAACCACAGTGAAGTTAAGCTTACCAGACCAATTGCCCATAGTTACCTCCACTCCCAGTGCCGTGCAAAGCACCTCCCGAGCTGCTGAGTTGACTGCCTTCATTCGACTCCCAGTCTTGGTGACTTTCAGACCCAGTGACTCCACCATCCTCTCAGCAACAAAGTTGTGGGTAGCACTTGTGTCAGCCATTGCGATCAACTCTTTATTACTGAGCCCGATCTTCACATACATCAAGCCAGATCGTGGGGCATGTCCAGCTTGCACAGCACTCACCAACTGTAGAGGATTGACATGAGACGGGCCAACATCATCTGAGAGGAAACTCTCCTCAGCAACTATGGCACTTAACTTCTCCCACTTCGGGCACTCCTTGGCTCTGTGTGGTCCATTACAAATGAAATATCCCGAGTTAGTTTTGCCTTTACCTTTTTCTTGGTAGACGGCTTTGCCTTTATCCTTGCCGCCACCGTTGTGCTTATCCTTCTTGCCTTCCTTCTTCTTCTTGCCCTTTTCTTTGGGCTGCTTCCTAGCATCAAAATTAGGAGACTTGTTGATCCGAAAATCAACAAAACCATCAGTCGCAGCCATTGCTGAAGGAAGGTCCTTCACACCTTGCCTTCTAAGCTTGAGTTGAGCCTAGGGTTGAAGACTAGATAGGAAGTTGAAAAGCTTGTCCTCATCCGACATGTTTCGGATGTCAAGCATCAAGGAATTGAATTCCTTCACGTAGGCACACACCGTGCCACTCTGCTTCAACTTCTTTAGGGACTCTCTCGCAACCCATGACGTGTTGTAGGGCCAAAACTGGTCATTCAATTCCTTCGTTAGGCTCTCCCATTTCTCGATCTTAGGCTTGCATGCGCTTGCATCGTCACCCAACCGAGTCCGCCACCATAACTTGGCGTCCTTAGCCAGATACATGCTGGTCGGATTGACCTTCTCATCGTCTGGCACTCAAGCAACTTTGAAGTACTCCATATCCCACAGAAAGTTCTTGATCTCTTTGGCATCCCTCGCTCCCTCGAAGGTTTTAGGCTCTGGCACCTTCATCTTGGTTGAGCCCTCCACAACACCTCAGCTTGGTTGAGAGGCTACAACCTTCTTGAGGATGGCTATCTCTGCTTCCATCTCATCAAGCCGAAAAGCTGTATTCTTAGAGGCCACCACCTCATGTTGCCGCTGTAGATCGATTATGTACTGCTCATGGAGCGCCAACGTCGGGAACATGGTGAAATTTTCATCCTCCGGAAGTTCACCGAGTACCTCAAAGAGTTTGGCTACGCGCTCACGTACAGCATCAAGACCCAAACCACCTGCCATTGGTCGAACCTTTTTGCTCTGATACCAGCTGTCACAGGGCTAATTTTCTCACCCAAAATTTTGCCTTGTGATGGCACTAAATCGCACTTTGTCTCAGCCAACCGTACACACAACGATTTGCACAATATAACTTTGTAAGTAGGCACACAACTCACACACTCAAAAGAGGCACAAGAGAATATACAAAAACCTTTCCCAACCTTTATTACTTTAACTTAAGGTAATACAAAGGAACAACCACTGAACTCTTGACAGTGTTTCACTCTTTCTCGCTCAATGATTTCTCTCTTACCGAGTATAAATGACAAACTCATAGGGTCTATATATAGCTGACACCCCCAGCTATCTAGGTCTTGGAGATAAACATTATCTCCTGATGATCTCTATCGTGGCTGATAACCCTCATCTTTCCACGTTCTCATCTATGATAAGCCTTATTTCCCATGATCATCCATCACTTGATCTTGATAAGCCTTATCTACGCATGATCCTTTGCCATGCACGATTTGATGAGCATTATCTCGATGCTCGGCCAACCGAATAGAGCAACACCCACACGTCCCCACGTTCCACACGTCGTAGGAGACTCGGTGCCACGTAGTGCCATCCAGTGCCATGCAGACTTTGCCAAGACCTAGTCTTATGTTTTAGGCCTCTTGGCCCAAGCACATGACCCATCTGATGGGGCCCACGAATATGTAGCCCAGCATACTTTGTCCAATCCAAGTCTTGGTTCACATTGGGACCCGCATGTCGGCCTGTGCTTAAGCTAACCCTCTCATCTTTCACCTTGCCTTAGGGAGTGCCCAACCACTCTAAAGTCCCATGGTAGGAATTGGCGCAAGGTGCCGCCATCTCCCGCATGCCAAGTGTTCAAGGGGCTAATAGTAGGCCTCTATCCTACCATCGAAAGTTGATAAGCCAGAAATTTGAATGATGTGTCGGCAGCACTTTGGCCGTGCGATCCGTCAAGTTATCATGGATCATAAGAGTAACGGCCAGGAGCCCGTGTCCACCTTTTATCTAATAAATGCATCCCTTCTAGAAGTCGGGGCTGGTTGGACGTATTAGCTCTAGAATTACTACGGTTATCCGAGTAGCACGTACCATCAAACAAACTATAACTAATTTAATGAGCCATTCGCAGTTTCACAGTCTGAATTAGTTCATACTTACACATGCATGGCTTAATCTTTGAGACAAGCATATGACTAATGCTAGGATCAACCAGGTAGCATTCCCTCATGATGCTCGTGACCGCAAGCACGGCACGAACCCAACCAAATGGTAGGGAGCCGCCGATGGTGAAACGGGCATGGCAGTCGTGCTATAGAGGGACAAAGACTCCATTTGCGCGAAGGTGGAGTGGAACGACAGTTCTATTGCTTGAGCAATGTTCCGACTCTGATAGCATGACCGTCAAACCATGCACAAAAGCAACCGCAATAGGCATGCCAGGGACACGGGCGACGACGTGAGGTCCGCCCTGCACCCCAGAGGAAGTGAAGGACGAGAAGGCACAAAAGCATCACAACGATTTCTGAATTGGAAGGAACGCAGCACAGGAACCCTTGTCTTTTACCTCGAGGCGAATTGGAAGCACTTGGGTGCAAGTTTACACAGGATCGAGGGCTGACAGTTCAACGCTCTAGTGTGGAGCCTCCAAACCCTTTCAATCCCATCACCACTCATGCGCAATCGCGTACACTAGGCAACAACCCCCCCAAGCGTAACACATGCCCGCGTGGCTTGATGAGCTGCGGGGAATGTGGAAGCGCTAGAGAGAATGGCTGCCTGCACCACTGAGCGCGAGAGATCGTACGTGAACTTTCACATTTTTTGTGAGGAACAACCGTTGCATTGGCAAAGGGGACCTCGAGCCATGACTAGGGGCACCTCGGGCCACCCCGCGTTGAATGAGGCAAGGGTGCACGGCCAATTGGGTCATGGTTACTAATCAACCATTGTTGGGAGTTCCTTCGGCACAAGCAATTGGGTCATGGTTACTAACCAAACGCAGCACGTCAACGTTTGAGACACTGCATTGCTTTGGAATCTTGGCTCCCGCAACATCAATTGAACGGTGGAACCGCGAGTAATCCCCCAATTTTAATCAAGAACAGTGCCGTTGCACCCAGCTCCCCCTTGCGGAAGGGCATTTGGGCTTACCAAGTCACCGGGGTCAACACCAATGGCCAATGCTTATGCTTCGTTCGGGCCGAAAAATGGAATCCTTGGCAAATAATTTCATCATTCGGCACCAATTTTCTGATTCCTGACATCGTTTCCAACATCAAGGCAAAATTTCATTTTTCGAGGCAAAAATTGGCAAACCGAGCCGAAAATGAAATTATCAGCAAAGAATTTCACCTCGGGACCGCTTTCTTTGGATTCGCAGTTGTTTTTCCTGCGTCGGGGCAAATTTTCATTTTTTGGGACAAAAATCGGCGAACCGGGCCCCACGTGACTTTCGACCGGTGGGGGGCTCGGCACGATCAGGGTATTGGGGCACACGATGTGCGTGCACTGGCGCTCTGGTCCCCCAAGCCCGCTAAGAGCGCTTGTCCCCCAAGTGAGCGCGCCCGTGCAGGCTGGACGAGCAACCCCGGCGTGCACGCGCTGCTCCCCTCAGGCCATCGCGCATTGCCAACAAGACGGGCAATGCGCGCCAGCTGCTCACTCCAGCCCGCTTCACAGGCTGCTGGGCGGACGAGCTACTGCCCCCAGGCCGCTGCTAGCCCGACGAGAAGCTCACTGCGAGCGATGCTGGTCGTACGAGCAGCAGGCCGCGCGGGCGCTGCATCCCCTAATCCATTCCACGCGTGCTGCTCGCCCCAGCTGCTCCCCCGAGCGCGCTGCAGCTGAGTGGATGAGCAGCAAGTTGCACCGGCGATCCGCTCCCTCCTGCTAGCGACGCGCGACGCATGTGGTTGGCCCAACGAGGGACATGCTGGGCGTAGCACGACATGCTGCGCGTGGCCCAACTCGCTGCTAGCCTCCCTCCCTTGCTCGGGTGCCTTTCTAGTTTTGTTAACCTCCCTCGCGAGCAGCAACGTGTACGGGGCATGCTTGCAGGCAGCAACCTGTGCGGGGCTGAGCATGCTCAGAGTCTATTCCTTGGCCCTTTTTTAAGCTCGCTCAGGTGGCCAATGCCTTGGCCGATCTTCCGATAGCCTCGCTTGCTGATTCAACGGGTCGGTGTAAGGGGGTTGGTGCAAGGTGCCATCAACTCTATCGTGCTCTTTGGACGAGGGACTAGGGCCTAACCGTCGAGCGTGTTGTGCGCCGCAACGGTTAGGGTGCCTACCCAGCTAACATCCCTTGCTAGCCTGCCTCACTGGCCTCCCCAGCTAACCTCCCATGCTGGCAGCAACATGCGCAGAGCCAAGCGAGCTCTGAGTCCATTCCTCTATCGTTTCGAATCCCCCTTTGGTGGCCAGTGCCTTGGCCGAAGTGAGCAACACCTTGCTTGCTGACATGCCAAGCCCATGTCCATGCCCATTCGGCGAGTTGGTGCAGGGTGCCCACAATCCATTCCTTGGTCGTTTCGTGCGTTGGCCGATTTTCTCATCACCTTGCTTTCTGACAAGCCCAACGCATGCCCATTCAACTAGTTGGTGCAAGTTGCCAGCGATCCATTCCTTGGCCATTTTCATGTCGTGGCCGATTTTCCCGTCACCTTGCTTGGGGACATGCCCAACACATGCCCATTCAGCGAGTTGGTGCAAGTTGCCAACAATCCATTCCTTGGTCGTTTTCAAGCCTTCTTCGATGGCCAATTCCTTAGTCGATTTTCCCATCACCTTGCTCATGGACATGCCCAGCCCATGTCCACATCCATTCAATGAGAGCCGGTCCGAGGTGCCAACAATCAATTCCTTGGTCGGTTTCATGCCCAGCCAATTTTCCCATCGCTTAGCTTGCTGACATGGCCAGCACATGCCTATTCAACGAGTTGGTGCAAACTGCCAACAATCCATTCATTGGCCTTTTTCAATCCTTCTTCGGTTGCTAATGCCTTAGCCGATTTTCCCATTACCTTACTTATGCCCAACCCATGCCCACGCCTATGCCCATTCTACGAGTCCAAGAAATATGCCAACAACTCTATCGGGCTCTTGGCTCGAGGGTCCAACACCTAACCTCCCCAGTGCTTGGTGCAAGCGTGCTGCAGGGGGTTCCTCATTGCGGGCCTTCCCGAACACACTACGCAACTATCTAGCTTCTTGTGCGGGGCTCAACTTAGGGATTCCCAAGCCCGCACGCTAGCCTCCCCAGCTAGCTCAAGAAAGGTTGAAAAAGTGATTTGAGGGGAAAGGGTGGGACGAATCAAAGCGACAAACGGCTGAATCTCAGTGGATCGTGGCAGCAAGGCCACTCTGCCAGTTACAATACCCTGTCACATATTTAAGTCGTCTACAAATGATTCTACTCGTCGATCGGTAGAAATTGTAATTCAAAGCGGCAGCCGCAACTCGTTCGGTGCAGGTGCTTGGCCCACGACACGTGCCTTTGGGGGCCATTGGACCCCTACTGCGGGTCAGCAATCGAACGATGAGCGCACGCGTCGCTTCTAGCTCGGATTCTGACTTAGAGATGTTCAGTCATAATCCAGCGCATGGTAGCTTCGCGCCACTGGCTTTTCAACCAAGCGCGATGACCAATTGTGCGAATCAACGGTTCCTCTCATACTAGGTTGGATTGCTGTTGCGACATCGTCATCAGTAGGGTAAAACTAACCTGTCTCACAACGGCCTAAACCCAGCTGACATTTTGTATTGGTGGGTGAACAATCCAACACTTGGTGAATTCTGCTTCACAATAATTGGAAGAGCCGACATTGAAGGATAAAAAAGCAACGTCGCTATGAACGCTTGGCTGCCACAAGCTAGTTATCCCTGTGGTAACTTTTCTGACACCTCTAGCTTTAAATTTTGAAGGTCTAAAGAATCGATAGGCCACGCTTTCACAGTTCATATTTGTACTGGAAATCAGAATCAAACGAGCTTTCACCCTTTTGTTCCACACAAGATTTCTGTGCTCGTTGAGCTCATCTTAGGACACCTGCATTATCTTTTAACAGATGTGTCGCTCTAGCCAAACTGTCCACCTGACAATGTGTTCTGCCCGGATCGGCCAGCCGAACGGCCTTCGTTCCTAAAGGAGGGGCGATGCCCCGCCTCCGATTCACGGAATAAGTAAAATAACGTTAAAATTAGTGGTATTTAACTTTTACTGGGGGACCGGCTCCCACTTATGCTACATCTCTCAAGTCATTTCACAAAGTCGGACTAGAGTCAAGCTCAATAGGGTCTTCTTTCCCCGCTGATTCTGCCAAGCCCGTTCCCTTGGTTGTTGTCTCGCTGGATAGTAGACAGGGATAGTGGGAATCTCGTTAATCCATTCATGCACGTCACTAATTAGATGACAAGGAATTTGGCTACCTTAAGAGAGTCATAGTTACTCCTGCCGTTTACCTGCGCTTGGTTGAATTTCTTCACTTTGACATTCAGAGCACTAGGTAGAAATCACATTACGTTAGCATTCGCAGGGACCATCACAATGCTTTATTTTAATTAAATAGTAGGATTCCCCTTGTCTGCACCAGTTTTGAGTCGACTGTTCGATGCCTGGGGAAGGGCCCCAAAGGGTCCGTTCTGAGTCCGTCCCCCAGCCGGCACGTGGCTGCCCGCTCTCGCCGCGGGAGCAGCTGGAGCGGTCTGCCGACAGGTTCGGGGTTGGGACCCCCGAGCCCAGCCCTCAGAGCCAATCCTTTTCCCGAGGTTACAGATCCATTTTGCCGATTTCCCTTGCCTACATTGTTCCATTGACAAGAGGTTGTTCACCTTGGAGACATGATGAGGTTATGAGTATGACCGGGCGCGGTAGGCACTAGGTCCTTCAGATTTTCAAGGGCCGCTGAGGG
>CM075454.1:24645276-24790276 GCA_037832335.1 Carallia pectinifolia | reverse complement strand
TCAAAGTATCAACCCAATGCTTCTTAGAGTGATCATCAGTAAAAGTCACAAAATAAAGAGCACCACTAAGTGAGCGTACCTTCAAAGGACCACAAACATCAAAATGCACCAACTCAAGCAACTTTGACTTCCTAGAAAGCAGGTGACTCTTGAATGTGACTCTTGAATGTAACTCTAGTTTGTTTCATAGCCAAACAGTGAGGACACTTTTTCAAAACCGCCCTCCTCAAACTTGGAAGTTGGTTTTTTCCTGTCAAGTAATTATCCCATTTTCACTCATATGGTTGAGCCGCTTATACCACAACTCAGTGGTTTTCTCATTCTCCACTGCATTCACAACATTTCTGAAGATGAAAGCTTGTATGATATATAAACTAGAGCATTTTTTACGATCGACCACAATCAGGGAGCCTTTAATAAGTTTCCACTAACCATCACTGAAGGTACTGTAATAACCTTCATCATTACGTCTGCCCGTTGATGCGGGCATTAAGTATGCTTTTGTTGTTGGACTTTTTGCCTTTTATAAACTTGTAGGCAAGGAGTCTACTTTTCTTGTTGTTGCTGTCTCGCTTTTTATAATCGTGCATGCAAGCAGTATGCTTTTGTTGTTGTTGTCGTCCCGCCTTTTATACTCATGCGGTCTCATGTTTTATACTCGTGTAGGCAAGGCATCTAGTTTTGTTGTTGTTGCTGTCTGGCCTTTTATACTCGTGCGGGAAAGGGACATGCTTTGTTATTGTCGTCTCACCTTTTATACTCTTGCGGCGAAGGAGTATGCTTTTGTTGTTGTTGCCATCTCCCTTTTTATACTCGCATGGGCAAGGAGTCTGCTTCCATTGTAGTTGTCCTCTTGCCTCTTGTGCTTGGTTGTGTAAGGACTATAGTTTTCTTGTTGTACTTGTAGTCTTTACACTCTTGTAGGCAAGGAGCTTCCTTTTGTTGTCATTGTCATCTCGACTTTTATACTCATGTGGTCTAACCTTTATACTCGCATGGGCAAGGAGTCTGGTTTTGTTGTTATTACTGTATCGCCTTTTACACTCATGCAGGTAAGGTGCATGCTTTGTTGTTGTCGTCTCGGCTTTTATACTCTTGTTGGCAAGGTGTATGCTTTGCTGTTGCCGTCTCACCTTTTATACCCATGCGTGCAAGGAGTATGCTTTTGTTGTTGTTGCCGTCTCAACTTTTATATCCACATGGGCAAGGAGTCTACTTTTGTTGTAGTTGTGCTCTCACCTTTTATACTCGATCGGGTAAAGAGTATACTTTTGTTGTTGTACTTATCCTCTTTTATACTATTACAGGCAAGGAGTCTGCTTTTGTTGTTGTTGCCGTCTTGCCTCTTATACTCGTGCAGACTAGGTGTCTGCTTTGCTGTTGTTGTTGTCTCGCCTTTTATACTAGTGCAGGCAAAGAGCATACTTTTGTTGTTATACTTTTTGCCTTTTATACTCTTACAGGTAAGGAGTCTGCTTTTATTGTTTTTATTGTCTCGCCTCATATACCTGTGCAAGCAGGGCGTTTGGTTTTGTTGTTGCTATCATCTTGTCTTTTATACTCGTGTAGGTAAAGAGCGTACAATTGTTGTTGTAGTTCTTGGATTTTATGTTCTTGCAAGCAAGGAGTCTAGTTTTGTTATTGTTGTCGTCTCACCTTTTATACTCATGCGGGCAAAGAGTATGCTTTGCTATTGTCGTGTTGCCTTTTATATTATTGTTGGCAGTGACTATGCATTTATTGTTGTTGTAGTCTTGCCTTTCATACTCGTATGAGCAAGAAGCTTGTTTTTGTTGTTGTTAATGTGTTGCCTTATATTCTCATGCAGGCAAGCAGCATGCTTTGTTATTGTCATCTTGTTGTTTAAACCCATGCGGGCAAGGAGTATGCATTGTTGTTGCTGTCTTGCCTTTTATACTCTTGTAGGTAAGGAGTCTGGTTTTGTTGTTGTTGATATCTAGACTTTTAATTCATGCAGGCTAGGAGTCAGTTTTGTTGTGGTTACCATCTCTCCATTTATAGTCGTGCAGGCAAGAAGTATACTTTAGTTGTTTTACTTTTTGCCTTTTAAACTCTTGCAGCCAAAGAGTCTACTTTTACTGCTGTTTCTGTCTCGACTTCTATGCTCAGGTAGGCAACAAGTCTGGTTTTGTTGTTGTACTTGTTGCCTTTTTTACTCTTGCGGGCAAGGAGTTTGTTTTTGTTGTTGTTGTCGTCGCGCCTTTTAGACTCGTGCGGGTTAAGAGTCTGCTTTGCTGTTGTTATTGCCTCGCCTTTTATACTCTTGTGGGCATTGAGTATGCTTTTGTTGTTGGACTTTTTGCCTTTTACACTCTTACGGGCAAAGAGTCTACTTTTGTTGTTGTTGCTATCTTGCCTTTTATACTCATGCAGGCAACGATATTAGTTTTGTTGTTGTTACTGACTCGCCTTTTATACTCATGTGGGTGAGGAGTATGCTTTGCCATTGCCGTCTCGCCTTTTATTCTTGTGCGTGTAAGGAGTATGCTTTTGTTTTTGTTGTCGCCTCTCCTTTTATACTCGCACGGCCAAGGAGTTTGCTTTTATTGTAGTTGTCCTCTTGCCTTTTATACTCGTACGGCTAATGCATATGCTTTGCTGTTGTCATTTCACCTTTTATACTCGTGCGAGCAAGGAGTATGCTGTTGTTGTTGCCATCACACATTTATACTTGTGTGGGTAAGGGGTCAAGTTTTGTTGTTGCTGCCGTCCTGCCTTTCATATTTGTGTGGCTAGAAGTATGCTTTGTTGCTACTTTCTTGCATTTTACAGTCATGTGAGTAAGGAGTTGGCTTTGTTGTTGCCGTCTTACCGTTTATACTCATGAGTGCAAGGAGTATGCTTTGTTGTTGTCGTCCTGCCTTGCATACTCTTGGGGGTAAGGAGTCTGCTTCTGTTATTGTTGCCGCTTTGCCTTTTATACTCATGAGGGTTAGGCGTTTGCTTTGCTGTTGCTACCGTCTACCATTTAATACTCGTATAGGCAAGGAGTACACATTTACTTGTTTGCTTTTCGCCTTTTATATTCCTGCGCACAAGGAGTCTACTTTTGCTATTGTTACTGTCTCACATTTTGTACTCGTGCAGGCTAGCAGCCGTCTTTGCTATTGTCACCATCTTGCCTTTTATGCTCGTGCAGGCAAGGATTATACTTTTATTTTTGCATTTTTTGCCTTTTATAATCTTGCGAGCAAGGAGTCTACTTTGACTGTTATTGCCATCTCATTTTTATACTCGTATGGGCAACTAGCAACCTTTGTTCTTGCCGTCTCGACATTTATACTCCAGCAAGCAAGGAGTACGCTTTGTTGTCAAGGCCTTGCCTTTTATACTCTTGTGGGTAAGGAGTCTGCTTTTGTTGTTGCTGTCATCTCGCCTTCTATACTCGTGAGGGCTAGGCGCCTGCTTTGCTATTATTATTGTCTTGCCATTTATATTCATGTGGGCAAGGAGTATGCTTTTATTTTTGTGTTTTTCGCCTTTTATATTATTGCAGGCAAAGAGTCTACTTTTGTTGTTGTTGTCACCTCTCCTTTTACACTCATACGGGCAAGGAGTCTAGTCTTGTTGTTGTTGTTGTCTTGCCTTTTACACTCGTACGAGCAAGCAGCATACTTTGTTGTTGCCATCTCACATTTTATACTCATGCGAGTAAGGAGGATGCTTTGTTGTTGTCGTCTTGTCTTTTATACTGGTGCGAGCAAGGAGTATGCTTTGTTGCCACCTCCCTTTTATGCTCATGTGGGCAAGGTGTCTGGTTTTGTTGTTGCTACTGTCTCATCTTTTATACTCACGCGAGCAAGGGGTATGCTTTTCTATTGCTATCTCTCCTTTCATACTCGTGCTGGCAGGGAGTATGCATTTGTTGATGTTGCCTTCCAGCCTTTTATACTGATATAGGCAAGGAGTCTGGTTTTGTTATTGTTGCAGTGTCACCTTTTATTCTCATGAGGGCAAGCAGCATGTCTTGTTGTTGATGTGTGGCCTTTTATACTCGTGTAGCAAAGGAGTCTACTTTTGTTGTTGCTGGCATTTAGCCTTTTAAGTCATGCGAGCAAGGAGTTTGCTTTTCTGTTGTTACTGTGTTGTCTTTTCTACTCGTACGGGCAAGGAGTACACTTTTGTTAATGTGCTTTTTGCCTTTTGTACTCTTGTAGGCAAAAAATATACTTTTGTTGTTGTTGCTGTCTCACCTTTTATGCTCACGTGGGCAAGGGGTCTGATTTTATCGTTGTACTTGTCGCTTTTTTGCTCTTGCGGGCAAAGAGTCTGCTTTGACTGTTGTTGCCATCTCGGCTTTTATACTCATGTTAGCTAGGAGTCTGCTTTGCTATGTCGTCGTGCCTTTTTGCCATTTATGCTCTTGTGGGCACGGACTCTGTTTTTGTTGATGTTGATGTCTCGCTTTGTAGCTCGTGCAGGCAAGGATTCTATTTTTCCTATTGTTACCGACTCGCCTTTTATCTCGTTCGAGCAGGGAGTATGCTTTGCTGTTGCTAACAAGCCTTTTATACTCGTGCGAGAAAGGAGTATGCTTTTGTTGTTGTTGTCGTCTCGCCTTTTATACTCGTACGGGTAAGGAGTCTCGTTTTGTTGTTGTTGCTGGCTCGCCTTTTATACTCATGCAGGCAATGAGCATGCTTTTTTATGATCATACGAGCAAGGAATATGGTTCGTCGTCGACGTCTCGCCTTTTATACTCATGCAGGCAAAGAGTATGCTTTTGTTGTTGCTGTCGTTTAGGCAAGGAGTCTGGTTTTGTTGTAGTTGTCATCTTGCCTTTTATACTCGTGTCGCCAAGGAGTATGCTTTTGTTGTTTTTGTCGTCTCACCTTTTATACTCGTGCGGGCAAAGAGTCTAGTTTTGTTGTTGTCGCTGTCTCACCTTCAATACTCACGTGAGCAAGGGGTTAGTATTTGTTGTTGCTGCCGTCTTGCATTTTATGCTAGTGTAGGCAAGGGGTATGCTTTGCTATTGCCATCTCGCCTTTCCTACTCATGCGAGCAAGGAGAATGCTTTTATTGTTGTTGCCGTCTCGCCTTTTGTACTCATTTGGGAAAGGAGTCTGGTTTTGTTGTTGTTTCTGTCTCCCGTGTTATACCCGTGCAAGAAAATAGAATGCTCTTTTGTTGCCTTCTCGCCTTTTACACTCATATGAGTGGGGAGTATGCTTTGTTGTTCCCGTCTTGCCCTTTATACTCGAGCAGGCAAGGAACATACTTTTGTTGTTGTACTTGTCTCTTTTTATACTCTTGCGGGTAATGACTTTGCTTTTGTTATTCTCACTATCTCGGTTTTTATATCCTTGCGAGTAATGAGTCTGATTTTATTGTTGTTGCCATCATGCCTTTTATACTTGTGCGTGCTAGGAGTCAGCTCTGCTACTATTACCATCTTGCCCATTATACTCATGTGGGCGAGGAGTATACTTTTATTTTTGTACTTTTTGCCTTTTGTATTCTTGCGGGCAAGGAGTCTACTTTTGTTGTTGTTGTCATCTCGCCTTTTATACTCGTGAGTACTAGGAGTCTACTTTGATGTTGTTGCTGTCTCGCCTTTTATACTCATGCATGCTATGAGTCTACTTTGTCGTTCTTACTGTCTTACCTTTTATACTCGTGCCACAATGAGTATGCTTTTATCATTGTACTTTTCGCCTTTTATAATCTTTTGAGCAAAGAGTCTACTTTTGTTGTGGTTGTTGTCTCGCCTTTTATACTCGTGCGAACTAGGAGTCAGCGTTGCTATTGTTGCCTTCTCCCCCTTTATACTCGTATGGGCAAGGAGTATACTTTTGTTGTTGTACTTTTCGCCTTTCCTATTCTTGCAGGCAAGGAGTCTATTTTTGTTGTTGCTCCTGCCTTACTTTTCATACTCGTGCGGGTAAGGAGTCTATTTTTGTTGTTGTTATCGTCTCACATTTCACACTCAAACAGGCAAAGAGTATAATTTTGTTATTGTACTTCTGGCCCTTTATACTGTTACGAGTGAGGAGTCTGGTTTTGTTGTTGTTTTCAGCTTACCTTTTATACTCCTGCAAGCAATCAACAAGCTTTGCTGTTGCTATCTCACCTTTTATACTCGTCCAGGCAAGAAGTATGCTTTGTTGTTGTCGTCTCGCCTTTTAAACTCTTACAAGCAAGGATTCTACTTTTGTTATTATTATCGTCTTGCCTTTTATACTCGTGCGGCCTAAGCGTTTGCTTTGTTGTTGTTACCGTCTCGCCTTTAACGCTCGTGCAGGGAAGGAGTATGCTTTATTTTTGTGCCTTTTCACATTTGTATTACTGCGGGCAAGGAGTCTACTATTGCTGTTCTTACTGTCTCAGTTTTTATACTCACGCAGGCAAGGAGTCCAGTTTTGTTGTTGTTGGCATTTTGCCTTTTATACTCTTGCGGGCTAAAAGTCTACTTTGCTATTGTTGCCGTCACGCCTTTTATACCTGTGCAAGCACGAAATATGCTTTTGTTATTGTTGCCGTCTAGCCTTTTATGCTCGTACAGGCAAGGAGTCTGGTTTTGGTGACGTTGTCATCATGCCTTTTATACTCTTGCGGGCAAGGAGTATGCTTTTGTTGTTATTGCCATCTTGCCTTTTATACTTGTGCGGACAAGGAGTCTAGTTTTGTTATTGTTGCCATCTCGCTTTTAAACTCGTGCGAGTAAAGAGTGTGCTTTGTTGTTGCCGCCTTATCTTTTATCCTTATTTGGGCAAGGAGTATGCTTTACTGTTGCAGCCTCGTTTTTTATACTTGTGCAAGCAAGGTATATGCTTTTGTTGTTGTTGCTATCTCGTCTTTTATTCTCTTGCAGCCTAGAAGTATGCTTTGTTGTTGCCGTCTCACCTTTTATTGATGGGGCCACCTTTTTGGAGTAACCCTGTACGAACTTCCTGTAGTAGTTAGACAAGCCAAGAAAAGACGTCAACTCCGACACTTTTGTAGGGGGTTACCACTCCACTATTGTCTAGACTTTTCTCTGATCCATTTTTACGTGCCCTTGACTTGCCCTATACCCCAAGAACATAATCTGTCACTGAGCAAACTCACACTTTTTTTTTCTTTACATATAATTGGTGCTCTCTCAACCTAGACAACACCAACCTCAGGTGGGACAAGTGATCCTCTAGGGACTCACTATATACAATAATATTGTCAAGACAAATGACCACAAAATGATCGATAAAGTCATAAAATACATGATTCATCAAATTACAGAAAGTAGCAGGGGCATTAGCCAACCGAATGACATCACTAGGAATTTGTAAGAGCTATAGCAAGTGATGCATGTCATTTTCCCTTCATCTCCTTCAGTAATTCTGACCTGCTAATATCCAGATCGCATATTCGGCTTGGTGAAATATGAGGCTCTGGCCAGTCTATCGACCAAGTTAGCAATCAATGGAATAGAATACTTGTTCTTCAGACCACGCTCCACCTTCTTAGCTAATAGCATACTACTCGACTTCCCACCAATACTGGAAGAGGGAGTGAATATTTTAGAAACATAACATGGATGATCATCGTGCATGCTCATGAGACCACCCGAGTGAGCCAACAGAGCAACTTTTTGCGCTCACAAAGAAATCAACTATAGTATTTTATCAAAATCATCTAAAGGCACCACATTGAAGTTAAGTTTACCAAACCAAGTACCAATAGTTACCTCCACACCTAATGCCATGCCAAGCACCTCCTGAGCTGCTAAGTTGACTGCTTTCATTCGACTTCTAGTTTTGGTGACTTTTAGACCCAATGACTCAACCATCCTCTTAGCAACGAAGTTGTGGGTAGCACCCATGTCATCCATCGCCATCAACTCCTTATTACTGAGCCCAATCTTCACATACATCAGGCCAAATTATGGGGCATGTCCAGCTTGCACTGCACTCACCAACTAAAGAGGATTGACTTGAGAGGCGCCAACATCATCCGAGATGTTGCTTCTGCCACTCTCCTCAGCAACTATGGCACTTAACTTCTCCCTCTTTGGACACTCTTTCGCCTTGCGTGGTCCATTATAAATGAAACAACCAAAGTTAGACTTGTCTTTATCTTGTTCTTGGTAGACGCTGTGCCTTTATCCTTGCCGCCACCATTATACTTACCCCTCTTGCCCTCCTTCTTTGTGGCCTTATCCTTGGGCTGCTTCCCAGCATCTAAATCATAGGACTTGTTGATCCAAAAATCAACTAAACCATTAGCTGCAACCATTGCAGAATGTAGGTCCTTCACACCTTGCCTTCTAAGCTCGAGTTGAGCCTAGGGTTGTAGACTGGAAAGGAAGTTGAAAAGCTTATCCTCATCTGACATATTCTGGATGTCAAGCATCAAAGAATTGAATTCCTTCACATAGTTATGTACAGTGCCATTTTGCTTCAACATTCTTTAGGGACTCCCTTGCAACCGATGACATATTACAAGGCAAAAACTAGTCCTTCAACTCCTTTTTTAGGCTCTCCCACATCTCGATCTTAGACTTGCCTGCACTTCTATTGTCATCTAACTGAGTCTGCCACCACAGCTTGGTGTCCTTGGCTAGATACACGCTGGTCAGATTGACCTTCTTGTCATCTAGCACTCGAACAACCTTGAAATACTGTTCCACATCTCATAGGAAATTCTTAATCTCTGTGGCAATCTTTGTGGCATCCCTTGCTTCCCTGAAGGCTTTAAGCTCTAGCACCTTCATCTTGGTCGAGCCAACCATAACATCTCTGCCTGGTTGAGAGGCTACACGCTTCTTGAGGATGGCTATTTCTACTACCATCTCATCAAGCCAAAAAGATGTGTTTGAAGAGGCCACCACCTCATGTTGTCGCTTCAGATCGATTATATGCTTCTCATGGATCGCCAAACTTTAGAACATGGTGAAATTTGGATCCTCTGAAAGATTGCCAAGTATCTTAAAAAGCTTGGCTATGCAGACACAAACTGCATCAAGACCCAAACCACCTGCCATTTGTCAAACCTTTATCCTCTGATAGCTATCACAGTACTAAATTTCTCACTCGAATTTTTGCCTTGTGATGGCACTAAGTCGCAATTAGTCTCAACCAATCGCACACGCAAGGATTGTATAATGTAACTTTATAACAAGTACACAACTCGCACACTCAAAATAAACACAAGAGCATACAAGAACCTTTCCCAACCTTTATTACTTTAACTAAAAGTAATACAAAGGAACAAATCATTGAACTCTCGATAGTATTTCACTCTTTCTCTCTAAGTGATTTCTCTCTCACTGAGTACAATTGAGACCCCATAAGGTTTGACATCCTTGACTATATAGGGCTTGGAGATAAACGTTATCTCCCCACGATCTCTATCATGGCTGATAATCTTCCCACGATCTTATCCAGGACTCCATGTTGATTAGCCTTATATCCCACGATCATCCATCACTTGATCTCAATAAAACCTTATCTACCCACAATCCTTAGCCATGCATAATCTAATGAGCATTATCGTGATGCTCTGCCAACAAGATAGAGCCATACTCGCACGTCCCCACATTCCACACGTCACAAGAGACTTGGTGCCATGTAGTGCCATGCAATGCCATGCAGACTTGGCCAAGACTCATTCTTGTGTTTTTGGGCCTCTTGGCCCATGCCCATGACCCCTTGGATTGAGCCCACGAATTTGTAGCCCAATCCATGCCTTGGTCTACCTTGGGACCCACACGTAGGCTCATGCCTACGCTGAACCGTCTCAGGTTTCACCTTGCCTCAAGAAGTGCCCAGCCACCCTAAAGTCCAATGCTGGGAATTGGCAGAAGGTACCACCAACTCTAGCATGCTAAGTGTTCAAGGGACTAGCACCTACCGTGGTGGTAACGGGTAACGAAGAATTAGTGTTCGATTCTCGAGAAGGAGCCTAAAAAACAGCTACGACATCCAAGGAAGGTAGTAAGTGCACAAATTACCCCATCCTGACACGAGGAGATGGTGACAATAAATAACAATACCGAGCTCTTACCAGTCTGGTAATTGGAATGAATACAATCTAAATTCTTTAACGAAGATCGATTGGAGGTTAGGCCTAGTACCAGCTGCCATGGTAATTCCAATTCCAATAGCATCTATTTAAGTTGTTGCAATTAAAAAGCTCGTAGTTGGACCTTGGGATGAGTTGATCAGTCTGCCTTTGGTGTGCACCTTTCGCCTCATCCCTTCTATCGGCGGTGCGCTCTTAGCCTTAATTGGCCGGGTCATGCCTCCAGTGCTGTTTCTTTGAAGAAAATAGACTGCTCAAAGCAAGTCTATGCTTTGGATACATTAGTATGGGATAACATCATAGGATTTTGATCCTATTATGTTGGCCTTTGGGATTGGAGTAATGATCAACAGGGAAAGTTGTGGGCATTCGTGTTTCAAAGTCAGAGGTGAAATTCATGGATTTATGAAAGACAATCAACTGCAAAAGCGTTTGCCAAGGATGTTTTTATTAATCAAGAATGAAGTTTGGGGCCTCAAAAATGATCAATACCGTCTTAGTCTCAACCATAAGCGATGCTAACCAAGGATCTATAGTAGTTGCTTTTAGGACTCTGTCGGCACCTTATGAGAAGTCAAAGTCTTTGGGTTTCGGGGGGAATATGGTTACAAGGCTAAAACTTAAAGGAATTGACGAAAGGGCACTACTACGAGTGGAGTCTACGACTTATCTGGTCCAGACATAGTAAGGATTGACAGACTAGGTGCTTTTTTTTTTTTAATTCTATGGGTGGTGGCAAATTGTCATTCTTAGTTGGTGAAGCGATTTGTCTGGCTAATTTAATTAACGAATGAGACCTAAGCCTGCTAACTAGCTAGGTAGAGGTGATCCTCCGCGGCTAGCTTCATAGAGGGACTATAGCCTTCTACGCCAAAGAAGTTTGAGGTAATAGCAGGTCTGTGATGCCCTTAGATGTTTTGGACTACAAGCGTGATACAACGATATATTCAACGAGTCTATAGCCTTGGCTGATAGGCCTGGGTAATCTTTGAAATTTCATCGTGATGGGGATGGATAATTGCAATTGTTGGTCTTTAACGAGGAATTCCTAGTAAGTGCGAGTCATCAGCTCGTGTTGACTATGTCCCTACCGTTTGTACAAACCGCCTATCGCTCTTACCGATTGAATGGTCTAGTTAAGTGTTCAGATCGAGGCGACGTGGGCGGTTCGCCGCTTTCGCCGCTGATGACGTCGCAAGAAGTCCACTGAACGTTATTATTTAGAGGAAGGAGAAGTGGTAATAAGGTTTCTACAGGTGAACCTACGGAAGGATCATTGTCGAAACCTCTACCTAGCAGAACGACCCACGAACAAGTTAACATCACATAACGCAGGGCGTGAGTCGGTCCATGGTCACCCGCACACTACAGTGTCTGTCGTGATGCCAATAGCTCGTCGGTCACCATTGTGGCACGAACAAGAAAACCTCAGCATAGGTCGTGACATGGAAATCAAAAATTGAAAGGCAATGCCTTGTCACCCCAAGAACGGAGTGTAGGCGGGGCATTGCACCTCTATAATGAGAATCAAAATGACTCTCGATAATGGATTCTCAACTCCCGCATCGATGAAGAACGTAACGAAATGTGATACTTGGTGTGAATTGTAGAATCTCGTGAATCATCAAGTCTTTGAACGCAAGTTGTGCTCGAAGCCTTCTGGCCAGGTGCACGTCTGCCCAGGTGTCACACAACATTGCCCGCCCTACTCCCAAATAGATGGGGTTGCGCTTGGTGGCAGAAGATGACCTCCTGTGTGCTCGGCATCTTGGTTGGCCCAAAAACCATGTCCCTGACAACGTTCACCTCAAAAACAGTGGTTGAGAGACCCTCGCACAGTGTCATGCAGTCGTGTCGTCGCTTAAAACTTTGATGAACTTGACCATTTCTCGCATCGTGACCCCAGGTTAGGTCGGATCACCCGCTAAGTTTAAGCATATCAATAACTAGAGGAAAAGAAACTTATGAGGATTCCCTTAGTAATGATGAACAAACCCAGAATAGCCTAGCTTGAGAATCAGACACCCCCGACATTTAAATTGCAGTCTGGAGAAGCGTCCTTAGCAAAGGATTGGGCCCAAGTCCCCTGGAAGGGGCTGCTAGAGAGGGTGAGAGCCCCGTTGTGCCCAGACCCTGTTGTACAACGAGGCGCTGTCTATGAGTATGGTTGTTTGGGAATGTAGCCCCAATCGGGCGGTAAACTTCGTCCAAGACCAAATATGGGCGAGAGACTAATAGCAAACAAGTATCGCGAGGGAAAGATGAAAAGGGCTTTGAAAAGAGAGTCAAAGAGTGCTCAAAATTGTCAGGAGGGAAACAGATGGGGGCCGGCTATGCGCCTTATTCAGATATAGAACAGGAAGAGTCGGTTAGCCAATGGGCTCGAGGCATGGACCAACTCGGATTGATGGGTGGTCCCTAGCCCAAGCCCTTGAAACACCAAAGGAGACGTCGCCCTCGCGATCGTGGACACATCGCTCACCCTAACATGGGTTAGTCGATCCTAAAAGACTAGGAAAGCCCGTCCGACAGCACTTCCGAGTGCGAGCTTTGAAAGGGAATCAAGCTAAAATTGTCACACTGGGATGTGGCAGCTTAGGACAGCATTAGGGAGTCCAAAGACATTGGCGAGGGCCTCAGGAAGAGTTTTCATTTCTGTTTAACAGCTAACCCACCCTGGAAATGACTTAGTCGGAGGTAGGGTCCAGCGGCTAGAAAAGCATTGCACGTCTCGCAGTGTCTGGTGATCCCCAACGGCACTTGAAAATCTAGAGGACCGAGTGCCTACCGCGCCTGGTCATACTCATAACTGTATTAGGTCTCAAAGGTGAACAGCCTCTGGTCAATGGAACAATGTAGGCAAGGGAAGTCGACAAAATAAATTCGTTACCTTGAAAAAAGGATTGGCTCTGAGGACTGGGCTCAAGGGTACCAACCCTGAGCCCATCGATTGTCGGTAGACTGCTCCAGCTGCTCCTGCGACGAGAGTTGGTCTTCGTGTGACAACCGGGAGAGGGTTTGGGAACGACCACTTTGGGACCTTCCTTGGGCGTTGAAACAGACGACTCAAAGCTAATGCTGATAAGGGGAATCCGACTATTTAATTAAAACAAAGCATTGCGATGGTCCCTCCGAATGCTAACGCAATGTGATTTCTACCCAATGCTCTGAATGTCAAAGTGAAGAAATTCAACCAAGCGCGGGTAAATGGTGGGAGTAACTATGACTCTCTTAAAGTAGCCAAATGCCTCGCGAAAGTAACTATAATGAGATTCCCACTGTCCCTGTCTACTATCTAGCAAAACCATAGCCAAGGGAATGGGCTTTGTGGAATTAGTGGGGAAAGAAGACCTTGTTGAGCTTGACTCTAGTCTGAATTTGTGAAACAACTTGAGAGGTGTAGGATAAGTGGGATCCGGTCCCCTAACGAAAGTGAAATACAACTACTTTTAACGTTATTTTACTTATTCCGTGAATCAGAGGCGATGCATTGCCCTTCTTTTTGGAGTGAAGGCTGTTCGGCGGGCTGATCCGAGTGGAAGACATTGTCAAGTGGAGAGTTTGGCTGGGACAACACTTCCATTAAAAGATAACGTAGGTGTCCTAAGATCAGCTCAATAAGAATAGAAATCTCGTGTCGAACAGAAGGGTAAAAGCTTGTTTGATTCTGATTTCCAATACGAATACAAATCGTGAAAGCGTGGCCTATTGATCCTTTAGACCTTCAATATTTGAAGTTAGAGGTGTTAGAAAAGTTACCATAGGGATAACTGGCTTGTGGCAGCTAAGCGTTCATAGCGACGTTGCGTTTTGATCCTTTGATGTGGACTCTTCCTATCATTATGAAGCAGAATTCACCGAATGTTGGATTTTTCACCCACCAATATGGAACGTGAGCTGGAAACGACTCAATCAGAGATAGGGTCCAGCGGCTGGAAGAGCACCACACGTTGCATGGTGTCTGGTATGCCCTCGGTGGCCCTTGAAAATCCCCAGGACCGAGTGCCTACCGCGCCCGGTCGTACTCATAACTGCATCAAGTCTCCAAGGCGAATAGCCTCTAATCAACAGAACAATGTAGGCAAGGTAAGTAGGCAAAATGGATCTTTAACCTCGAGAAAAGGATTGCCTCCGCGGGCTCGGCTCGGGGATCCCAGCCCCGAACACGTCGGCTGTCGGCGGACGGCTCATGTTGCTCCCGCGGCGATAGCGGGTCGCTGTGCGCCGCCGGGGGACGGACTGGGAACGACCCCTCTAGGGGCCTTCCCCGAGCGTCGAACAGTCGAGTCAAAACTTGTACGGACAAGGGGAATCCGACTGTTTAATTAAAACAAAGCATTGCGGTGGTCCCTGCGGATGCTAACGCAATGTGATTTCTGCCCAGTGCTCTGAATGTCAAAGTGAAGAAATTCAACCAAGCACGGGTAAACGGCAGGAGTAACTATGACTCTCTTAAGGTAGCCAAATGCCTCGTCATCTAATTAGTGACACGCATGAATGGATTAACGAGATTCCCATTGTCCCTGTATACTATCCAGCGAAACCACAGCCAAGGGAACGGGCTTGGCAGAATTAGCGGGGAAAGAAGACCCTGTTGAGCTTGACTCTAGTCCGACTTTGTGAAATGACTTGAGAGGTGTAGGATAAGTGGGAGCCGGTCCCCCGACAAAAGTGAAATACCACTACCTTTAATGCTATTTTACTTATTCCGTGAATTGGAGGCGGGGCATCGCCCCTCCTTTTGAAACGAAGGCCATTCGGCAGGCTGATCCGGGCGGAAGACATTGTCAGGTGGGGAGTTTGGCTGGGGTGACACATCTGTTAAAAGATAACACAAGTGTCCTAAGATGAGCTCAACGAGAATAGAAATCTCGTGTGGAACAAAAGGGTAAAAGCTCGTTTGATTTTGATTTCCAGTACGAATACGAACCATGAAAGCGTGGCCTATCGATCCTTTAGACCTTCGAAATTTGAAGCTAGAGGTGTAAGAAAAGTTACCACAGGAATAACTATCTTGTGGCAGCCAAGCGTTCATAGCGACGTTGCTTTATGATCCTTCGATGTCACCTCTTCTTATCATTGTGAAGCAGAATCCACCAAGTGTTGGATTGTTCACCCACCAATAGGGAACGTGAGCTGGGTTTCAACTGTCGTGTGACTGGTTAGTTTTACCCTACTGATGATGGCGTCGCAATAGTAATCTAACCTAGTACGAGAGGAACTGTTGATTCGCACAATTTGTCATCGCGCTTGGTTGAAAAGCCAGTGACGCGAAGCTACCGTGCGCTGGATTATGACTGAATGCCTCTAAGTCAGAATCTGGGCTAGAAGCGACGCGTGGGCCCATCGTTCGATTGTTGACCCGTAGTAGGGGCCCTACGGCCCCCAAAGACACGTGTCGTGGGCCAAGCACCAGCAACGGACGAGTTATGGTTGCCGCCTTGAATTACAATTTCTACCGATCGAAGGCTAGAATCCTTTACAGAAGACTTAAATACGTGAAGGGGTATTGTAAGTGGCAGAGTGGCCTTGTTGCCGCAATCCACTAAGATTCAGCCTTTTGTCGCTTTGATTTGTCCCACCCTCTCCCCTCAAATCACTTTTCCAACTTTTCTTGAGCCAGCTGTGGAGGCTAGCGTGCGGGCTTGGAAATCCCTAAGTTGAGGCCCGCACAAGATGTTGGATAATTGCGTAGTGTGTTCGGGGAGGACCACAATGAGGAACCCCTAGCAGCACGCTTGCACAGGGCACCGGGGAGGTTAGGTGTTGGACCCTTGAGTAAAGAGCCTGATAGAGTTGTTGGCGCATTGCACGGAATCGTAGAATGGGCATAGACGTGGACATGGGTTGGGCATAAGCAAGGTGATGGGAAAATCGGCTAAGGCATTGGTCACCGAAGAAGGCTTGAAAATAGCCAATGAATGGATTGTTGGCAACTTGCACCAACTCGTTGAATGGGCATGTGCTGGCCATGTCAGCAAGCCAGGCAATGGGAAAATCAGCCGGCATGAAACCGACAAAGGAATGGATTGTTGGCACCTCGGACCGGCTCTCGTTGAATGGGCGCGGACATGGGCTGGGCATGTCCACGAGTAAGGTAATTGGAAAATCAGCTAAGGCATTGGCCACCGAAGAAGGATTGAAAACGGCCAAGGAATGGATTGTTTGCAACTTGCACCAACTCGTTGAATGGGCATGTGTTGGGCATGTCAGCAAGCAAGGTGTAGGGAAAATCGGCCACGGCATGAAAAC
This sequence comes from Carallia pectinifolia, assembly GCA_037832335.1. NCBI lineage: Eukaryota > Viridiplantae > Streptophyta > Magnoliopsida > Malpighiales > Rhizophoraceae > Carallia > Carallia pectinifolia. The sequence goes on along the minus strand of CM075454.1, from coordinate 24,774,001 downwards.
GGCCAAGGAATGAATTGCTAGGAACTTGCACCAACTCGTTGAATGGACATGCGCTGGGCTTGTCAGCAAGCAAGGTGATGGGAAAATCGGCCAACGCACGAAAATGGCCAAGGAATGGATTGTTGGCACCCTGCACCAACTCGTTGAATGGGCCTGGATATGGGCTGGGCATGTCAACAAGCAAGGTGTTGCTAACTTCGGCTAAGGCACTGGCCACCAAAGGGGGATTCGAAACGATAAAGGAATGGACTCGGAGCTCGATTGGCTCTGCATATGCTGTTGCCAGCTTGGGAGGTTAGCACGGGAGGACAGTGAGGCAGGCTAGCAAGGGATGTTAACTGGGTAAGAAAACCGTTGTGCCCTACAACACGCTCGACAGTTGCATGGGGTGGTAGCAAGGAGGTTAGGCCGTAGTCCCTTGTCCAAAGAGCACGATAGAGTTCATGGCACCTTGCATCAACTCCCCTGCACCAACCTGTTGAATCAGCAAGTGAGGCTATGGGAAAATTGGCCAAGGCATTGGCCACCTGATCGGGCTTAAAAAACGGCCAAGGAATAGACTCAAAGCATGCTCAGCCCCGTACAGGTTGCTACCCGCAAGCATGCTCCGCACACGTTGCTAACCGCGAGGCAGTTTAATAAAAAGCTAGAAGGCACCCGAGCAAGGGAGGGAGGCTAGCAGCGCAAAGGGCCGCGCATAGCGTGCCTCTCGTCAATCCAACAGCGCGCAGTATGCGAGTGGGAGCAGATCACGCAAGCACTGTGCCGCTCGTCCGCCTAGCAGCGCGAGCAGCTAGGGGCGAGCAACGCGCGAGGAGAGAGCTGGGGGTAGCAGCGCGAACGCGCGGCGTGCTGCTTGTATGCCCAGTAGTGCTCACAGTGAGCTTCTCGTCATGCCAGCAACGGACTGGGGGCAGCAACGCACGCACAACGAGTAGCTCGGCTGGCCAGCAATGTAATGGGGGGAGCAACGTGCGCGGAGCGAGTTGGGGGCAGATGCGCTCGCGTAGCGGGCTTGGGGGATCAGCGTGCAAGGGCAGTGGGCCGTACATCTAGCCAGGAGAGGGCACAACAGCCTGGGGGGAGCAGCCCGCTGCTCGTCCGGCCAACAGCGAGTGCGACGGGCTGGGGGAGGAGTACGCACGCTCGTCAGGCCAGCAGCGCGCGCTACGGGCTGAGGTAGCAGTGGACATGCACGCAGCGGGCTACACGTCGAGCCAGCAGCGCGTGCGGCGGGCTTGGGGGAGCAACGAGTTGCGGGGGGTCAGCATGTGCACACTGCGTGCTGCGCGTCGGGTCCGCCTCACACGTGAGCAGTCCACCAAGCGGACTGCACGTAGGGCCAGCTGCGCAGGCGCAGTCCTCCCAGCGCGCGTGCCCAACGAACTGCGGGTAGGGCCGGCTGTGCTCGCGCATTACTCCCAGCATGCGGGCACAGCGCACTTCATGTCGTGCCTGTAATGGGCGCGCGCAGTCCTCCAATCGTGCGCGCCCAGTGCGATGCAAGTGAGGCCTGCCACGCGCGTGCAAAGTCCTCCCAGCGTGCTCTACTCTCCCAAATGGTTCGACAGTCGTGCTCTCGGATTCGGAACATTACTCAGGCAATGGAACTATGGTTCTACTCCACCTTTGCTCGAACAGAGCCTTTGTCCCTCTATAGCACAACTGCCATGCCCGTTTCGCCATCGGCCCCCCTACCATTTGGTTGGGTTCGTGCCGTACGTGCGGTCACGGGCATCATGAAGGAATGCTACCTGGTTGATCCTGCCAGTAGCCATATGCTTGTCTCAAAGATTAAGCCATGCATGTGTAAGTATGAACTAATTCAGACTGTGAAACTGTGAATGGCTTATTAAATCAGTTATAGTTTGTTTGATGGTACCTGCTACTCGGATAATCGTAGTAATTCTAGAGCTAATACGTGCGACAAACCCAGACTTCTAGAAGGGATGCATTTATTAGATAAAAGGACGACGCAGGCTCTGCCCGTTGCTCTAATGATTCATGATAACTCGACGGATCGCATGGCCAACATGCCGGCGACGCATCATTCAAATTTCTGCCCTATCAACTTTCGATGGTAGGATAGAGGCCTACTGTTAGCCCACTAAACACTTGGCATGAAGGAGTTGGTGGCACCTTGTGCCAATTCCTATGATGGGACTTTGGAGTCGCTGGGCATTCTTTGAAGCAAGGTGAAAGCTGAGAGGATCAGCGTAGGCACGGGCCTACAAGCCAGTCCCAATGTGGACCAAGACTTAGGTTAGACAAAGGATGCTGGGTTGCATGTTCATGGGCTCAATCAGATGGGCCATGGGCTTGGGCTAAGAGGCCCAAAACACAAGACTGGGTCTTGGCCAAGTTTGCATGGTACTGCGTGGTACCGAGTCTCCTACGACGTGTGGAAGGTGGAGACGTACAGGAGTGGCTCTATCCGGGTAGTCGAGCATCGGGATAATGCTCATCAGATTGTGCATGGCAAAGGATCGTGGGTAGATAAGACTTATCGGGATCAAGTGATGGATGATTGTGGGAGATAAGGCTTATTAGGATCGAGTCATGGATGAGAACGTGGGAAGATGAGGGTTGTCAGCTACGATAGAGATTGTGGGTAGATAATGTTTATCTCCAAGCCCTAGATAGCTAAGGGTGTCAGCTATATATAGACCCTATGGGTTGTCATTTGTACTTAGTGAAAGAGAGAAATCACTCAGAGAGAAAGAGTGAAATACTGTTGAGAGTTCAAGTGATTGTTCCTTTGTATTACATGAGTTAAGTAATAAAAAGTTGGGAAAGGTTCCCGTATATGCTCTTGTGCCTCTTTTGAGTGTGTGAGTTGTGTGCCTACTTACAAAGTTGTATTGTACAAATCGTTGCGTGTGCGGTTGGCTGAGACTAAGTGTGACTTAGTACCATCAAAAGGCAAAATTTTGGGTGAGAAAATTAGCCCTGTCACAGCTGGTATCAGAGCAAAAAGGTTCGACCAATGGCAGGTGGTTCGGGTCTTGATACTGTACGTGAGTGCATAGCCAAGTTCTGTAAGGTACTCGGTGAACTTCCGGAGGGTGCAAATTTCACCGTGTTCCCAACGTTGGCGCTCCATGAGCAGTACATAATCGATCTACAGCGGCAACAAGAGGTGGTGGCCTCTTCAAACACAGATTTTTGGCTTGAGGAGTTGGTAGGAAAGATAGCCATTCTCAAGAAGGCTGTAGCCTCTCAACCAAGCGGAGGTGTTGTGGAAGGCTCGACCAAGATGAAGGTGCCAAAGCCAAAAGCCTTTGAGGGAGTGAGGGATGCCAAAGAGATCGAGAACTTTCTGTGGGATATGGAGCAGTACTTCAAAGCTGCCCGAGTGCCAGACAACGAGAAGGTCAATCTGACCAGCATCTATCTTGCCAAGGACGCTAAGCTGTGATGGTGGACTTAGTTGGATGATGATGCAAGTGTGGATAGGGCTAAGAGCGAGATGTGGGAGAGCCTAAACCGAGAGAAGTTAAGTGCCAAGGATAAAGTCAAAGCCGTTTACCAAGAACAAGGTAAAGGCAAAACTAACTCGGGTTGTTTCATATGTAATGGACCACACAGGGCCAAGGAGTGCCCCAAGCGAGAGAAGTTAATGGCGATGGCTGACACGGGTGCTACCCACAACTTCATGGCTGAGAGGATGGTGGAGTCACTGGGTCTAAAAGTCACCAAGACCAAGAGTCGAATAAAGGCAATCAACTCAGCAGCCCGGGAGCTGCTTGGCACGGCACTGGGAATGGAGGTAACTATGGGCAATCGGTCTGGTGAGCATAACTTCAATGTGGTTGCATTAGATAATTTTGATATCATACTGGGGGTTGATTTCTTTGTGAGCGCAAAAGTTGCTCTGTTGCCTCACTTGGGTGGTCTCATGATCATGCATGAGGATCATCCATGTTTCATTCCTGGGACGTTCACTCCCTCTTCCAATATTGGTGGGAAGTCGGGTGGTATGCTATTAGCTATGCAGGTGAAGCATGGGCTGAAGAAGGGAGAAGTCACCTACCTTGTGGCTTTGATGGAGATCAAAGAAGGTATTGTTGCGGAGGTGCCTGACAGTGTAGCGGATCTGTTGGGAAAGTTGACTGACGTGATGCCTCATGAACTCCCCAAGTGACTTCCCTCGAGGCGTGCCACTGACCACAAGATCGATTTGGTGCCCAGTTCTAAACCACAAGCACAAGCCCCATATCGCATGAGTCCGCTAGAGTTGGCAGAACTGAGGAAGCAGTTGACGGAGTTGCTGGATGCAGGCCTAATTTAGCACTCCAAAGTGCCATATGGTGCCCCGGTGTTGTTTAAGAGAAAACACGATGGCTCCCTGTGGATGTGTGTTGATTACAGGGCTCTGAACAAGGTGACGGTAAAGAGCAAGTACCCTATTCCATTGATAGTGGACTTGTTTGACAGGTTAGCGAGAGCCTCATACTTCACCAAGTTGGATCTACGGTCTGGATATTGGCAAGTCAGGATTGCAGAAGGAGATGAGGGGAAAACCACGTGCATCACTCGCTATGGCTCTTACAAATTCTTGGTGATGCCTTTCGGTTTGACTAATACCCCTGCTACTTTTTGTAATTTAATGAATGATGTGTCTCATGACTTTATTGATCATTTTGTGGTTGTATATCTGGATGATATTGTTGTGTAAAGTGAGTCCTTGGAGGATCACTTGTCCCACCTAAGGTTGGTGTTGTCTAGGAATTGGCGCAAGGTGCCGCCAACTCCTGCATGCCAAGTGTTCATGGGGCTAACAAACCACCCCCACCTGTTGAAGCCAACGTCCTCATAGGTAAGGTTGATAGGTAGTCTTCCACCTGCTTCTCGAACTGCCATAGAGTCACATCTCTTTCTCAGCTCGCGTCACTATCTAGGGTATTCTTCCACTTCACCAAGTACTCAACCCGCTTGTTCTTCTTACTTTGTCCCTGCGTTCGGTGGTCTAGAATTTTCTCCACTTCACACTGGAACTCAGTTCTGATTGTAGGGGGAGCGCGTCGTGCTTGTTTCCTTGGAGGCTCATCGCTCGCTTCCTCGTGGAAGGGCTTCAAGAAACTCACGTGGAAGGTTGGATTCACCTTCAACCTTTCTGTGAGCTGCAACCTATATGCAACATTGCCAAGTTTCTTCACCGCTGTGAAGGGACCGTCATACTTTGGAACCAGCCCACGATGATGCAGAGCAGCGGTACTCAGCCCATGAGAAGGAGATGCTGGCAGTGGTGCATTGCCTTCGTACCTGGAGGGTGTATTTGCTAGGTACCCAGTTCGGGATTCGGACTGAAAATGTGGCTAACACATTCTTTCAGACTCAGAAGAAGCTTTCTACACGGCAGGCGCAGTGGCAGGAGTTCTTAGCTGAGTATGATTTTACTCGGGAACACAAGCCAGGCAAGCAAAATCAGGTGGCGGATGCCCTAAGTCGTCGACAAGTGCAAGAAACGGTTGCTGCCCTCACTCAAGTGCAGAGTGACTTGCTAGACAAAATCAGGGAACATGCCCGCACGAGTATAAAAGGTGAGATCGCAACAACAAAGCATGTTCCTTCCCCACAATAAAAGGCGAGACGGCAACAACAAAGCATACTCTTTACACGCATGAGTATAAAAGGCAGGATGGCAACAATAAAGCATGCTCCTTACCCGCACGAGCAGAAAAAGCAAGAAGGGAACAACAACAAAGCCAGACTCCTTGCCCACACAAGTATAGAAGGCAGGACGGCAACAACAACAAAAGCATGCTCCTTCCTCACAGGAGTATAAAAGGCGAGACGACAACAACAAAGCATATTTCATTCTCGCACAGGTATAAAAGGCGAGTAGGTAACAACAACAAAACTAGACTCCTTGCCTGCACAAGTAAAAAGGTGAGATAGCAATAGCAAAGCATTCTCTTTACCTGCACGAGAATAAAAGGTGAGACGACAAAAAGAACAAAAGTAGACTCCTTGCCTGCACAGGTATAAAACGCGAGATGGCAACAACAACAAGAGCCGATACCTTCCCCGCAAGACTATAAAAGGCAAAATGTACAACAAGAAAAGTATCGTCCTTGCCCATACGAGTGTAAAAGACGAGACAGCAACAACAAAACATGCTCCTCACCTGCACTAATATAAAGGATGAGACAGCAAAAACAATAAATGCAAACTCATCGCCCACACAAGTATAAAAGGGGGGATGGTAAGAACAACAAAATCATACTTTTTAGTCGCACTAGTAAAAAAGCGAGATGGCAACAGCAAAGCATGCCTGCACGAGTATAAAAGGCGAGACGGCAACAGCAACGCATACTCCTTGCTTGCACAAGAATAAAAGGCGCGACAGCAACAACAACAAAATCTGACTCCTTGCCCGCACGGATATAAAAGACGAGACAGTAACAGTAACGAAAGCAAATTCTTTGCCGACAAGAGTATAAAAGGTGAAAAGTACAACAACAAAAGTTTACTCATTGCCCGCATGAGTATAAAAGGCAAGATGGTAACAACAGCAAAGCAGACTCGTAGTCCGTGCGAGTTTAAAAGGCTAGACAACAAAAAAAACAAATGCAGACTCCTTGACCACAAGAGTATGAAAGTAGACAATCACAACGACAAAAGTATACTCCTAGCCCGCTAGAGTATAAAAGGCAGGACAACAACAACAACAAAACTAGAGTCCTTGCCCGCATGAAGATAAAAGGTGAGACGAAAACAACAGCAAAAGTAGACTCCTTGCTCACAATGGTATAAAAGGCAAAAAGTACAACAACAAACTTATACTCTTGGCCCATACGAATATAAAAGGGGAGACAGTAGCAACAACAAAGCATACTCCAAGCCCGTGCGAGCATAAAGGTGAGACAGCAACAACAACAACTGCAGACTCTAAGCCCACGAGAGCATAAAAGGCAAGACAGCAACACAACAAAGTAGACTCCTTGCCCGCTAGAGTATAAAAGGCAAAAAATACAACAACAAAAGTATACTCTTTTCCCACACGAGTATAAAAGGGAAAACAGTAGCAACAACAAAGCATACTCCTAGCCTACGTGATCATAAAAGCCAGACAACAACCACAACAAATGCATACTCCATGCCCGTGAGAGTATAAAAGGCAATATGGCAACAACAACAAAAGCACACTTCTAGCCCATACAAGTATAAAAAGCGAGACGACAATAGTAAAGCTTGCTTATTGCCTACAAGAGTATAAAAGGCGATTTGGCAGCAGAAACAAAGCTAGACTCTTTGCCCACACAACTAAAAGACGAGATGGCAACAGCAAAGCATACTCCTTACCCACAGAAGAATAAATGGCGAGACGACGACAACAACAAAACTAGGCTTCTTGCCTACACGAGTATAAAAGGCAAGATAGTAATAACAATAAGAGCAAACACCTTGCCTGCAAGAGTATAAAAGGCAAAATGTACAACAAAAAAAGTTTACTCCTTGCTCATATCAGCATAAAAGGCAAGACAGCAACAACAAAGCATGTTCCTCACCCGTACGAGTATAAAAGGCAAGATAGCAAAAATAATAAATGTAGATTCCTTGCTCGTACAAGTGTAAAGGTGAGATGGCAAGAACAACAAAAGTATACTCTTTAGTTGCACGAGTAAAAAAGGCGAGACGGCGACAGTAAAGTATACTCCTTACCGGTACGAGTTTAAAAGGTGAGAAAACAACAACAAAGCATACTCCTTACCTGCACAAGAATAAAAGGCAAGACGGCAACAACAACAAAATCAAACTCCTTCCCCGCACAGGTATAAAAGGCGAGACAGTAATAACAACAAAAGTAGAGTCTTTACCCACAATAGTATGAAAGGCGAAAAGTACAACAACAAAAGTATACTCCTTGCCTGTATGAGTAAAAAAGACGAGACAGTAACAATAGCAAATCAAACTCCTAGCCCGCATGATTTTAAAAGGCAAGACAGCAAAAATAACAAATGCAGAGTCCTTGCCGGCAAGAGTATGAAAGGCGACAAGCACAACAACAAAAGTATACTCCTAGCTCGCCTGAGTATAAATGTGGGACAGCAACAACAACAAAACCAAAGTTCTTGCTCGCACGAAGATAAAAGGCAAGATGGCAAAAATAGCTAAAGTAGACTCTTTACTAGCAAGAGTATAAAAGGCAAAAAGTACAACAACAAAAGTATACTCCATGCCCGCACGAGTATAAAAGTGGAGACAGTACAAAGCATACTCCTAGCCCGCATGAGTATAAAGACGAGATGACAACAACAACAAAAGCAGCCCACACGAGTATAAAAGTGGAGACGGTAGCAATAACAAAGCATACCACTAGCCAGCACGAGTATAAAGACAAGACGACAACAACAACAAAACTAGACTCCTTGCCCGTAAGAGTATAAAAGGTGAGACGACAACAACAAAGCATACTTTTTGTTCTACGAGTATAAAAGGCGAGACAGCAACAACAAAGCATGTTGTTTCCTTGCATGAGTAAAAAAGGCGAGATGGCAACAACTACAAAACTAGACTCCCTGTCCTTATGAGTATAAAATGCGAGACAGCAACAACAAAGTGTGCTGCTTGCCTGCTCGAGTAAGAAAACCGAGACGACAGCAAGAACAAAACCAAATTCCTTATCTGTACAAGTATAAAAAGTGAGACGGCAACAATAACAAAAGCATACTTGCTACCCGCACGACTGTGAAAGGCGAAACGGCAACAAGGCATACTCCTTACCCACATAAGTATAAAAGGCGAGACGACAAGAACAAAGTATACGCCTTGGCCACACGAGTATGAAAGGCAGGATGGCAACAACAAAGCATACTCTTTTCTCGTAAGAGTATAAAAGGCGACATAGCAATAGCAACGCATACGCCTTACCCATGCGAGTATAAAAGGCGAGACAGTTCCCTGCCTGTACGAGTATAAAATGCAAAATGGCAATGGCAACAGCAAAGCATACTCTTTCCATGCAGGAGTTTAAAAGGCGAGGTGGCAAAAACAAAGCGTACTCCTTACCCGCATGAGTACCATGGCTAGATGGCCAAAAAAAACCGTACTCCTTGCCCATACGAGTACCATGGCAAGACGACAACAGCAAAGCATTCTTCTCACCTGCACGAGTATAAAAGGTAAGACAACAACAACAAAGCATTGTCCTCGCCTGCTTGAGTATAAAAGGAGAGACTGCAACAACAACAAAACCAGACTCCTTGCCCGTACGAGCATAAAAGGAGAGATGACAACAACAACAAAAGTATACTCTTTGCTTGCACGGGCATAAAAGGCAATATGGCAATAGCAAAGCATACTCCTTGCCTGCACGACTGTAAAAGGCGAGGCAGCAATAGCAACAAAACTAGACTTTCCTAGCACAGGTATAAAATGCGAGATAGTAACAACAACAAAAGTCGACTCATTGCCTGCAAGAGCTTAAAAGGCAAAACATACAACAAGAAAAGTATACTCCTTCTTGCGCGTGTATAAGAGGCAACATGGCAACAACAGCAAGGCAGACTCCTAGCCCGCACGAGTGCAAAAGGCGAGAAGGCAAAAACAAAAAAAGTAGACTCTTTGCCTGCAAGAATATAAAAAGCAACAAGCACAACAACAAAAGTACACTCCTTGCCCTCCTGAGTATAGAAGGCGGGAGGACAACAACAACAAAAATACTCTCCTTAATTGCACGAAGATAAAAGCCGAGATGGAAACAACAACAAAGGTAGACTCCTTGTCCGCTAGAGTATAAAAGGCGAGGCGGCAATAACAACAAAACCAGACTCTTTGCCTGCACAGGTATAAAACGCGAGACAGTAACAACAACAAAATTAGACTCATTACCCGCAAGAGTATAAAAGGCGAAAAGTACAACAAGAAAAGTATACACCTTCTTGCACGCGTTCAAAAAGGCAAGACAGCAACAGCAGCAAAGCAGACTCCTAGCTCACACAAGTGTAAAAGGCGAGAAGGCAAAAACAATAAAATCAGGCTGCTTGCTTGCAAGAGCATAAAAGATGACAAGCACAACAACGAAAAGTACACTCCTTGCCCTCCCAAGTATAGAAGGCGGGATGGTAACAACAACAAAACTACACTCCTTGCCTGCACAATGATAAAAGGCAAGACGAAGACAACAACAAAACTAGACTCCTTGTCTACAAGAGTATAAAAGGCAAAAACTACAACAACAAAGGTATAGTACTTGCTCGCAAGAGTGTAAAATATGAGATGGTAACAATAGCAAAGCAGACTCCTTGCCTGCATGAGTATAAAAGGAAAAAAAGTACAAAAACAAAAGTATACTCCTTGCCCGCATGAGTATAAGTGGCGAGATGGCAACAACAACAAAATTTGACTCCTTGCCATATGAGTATAAAAGGCGAGATGACAACAAGACAAAAGGATGCTTCTTGCTTACATGGGTGTAAAAGGCGAGACAGCAACTGCACAGCATACTCCTTGCTTGCAAAAGTATAAAAGGCGAGACAACAACAACAAAGCATACTCCTTGCCTGCACAAGTATAAAGGACGAGACGATAATAACAACAAAACCAGACTCAGTGCCCGTACATATATAAAAGTTGAGATAGCAATAACAACAAAAGCATACTCCTTGCCCACACGAGTATAAAAGGCGAGACAGCAATAGCAAAGCATATTCCTTTCCCGCAAGAGTATAAAAGGCGAGACGACAACTAAAAAGCATGCTTCTCGCCTGCACGAGTATAAAAGGCAAGATGACAACAATAACAAAACCACACTCCTTGGCCGCACAAGTATAAAATACAAAATGGCAACAACAGCAAAAGCACATTCTTTGCTTGCACGAGTATAAGAGGCGAGATGACAATAGCAAAGCATACTCTTGCCCCACACATGTATGAAAGGCAAGATGAAAACAAAACAAAACAAGAATGCTTGCCCGCACGAGCGTAAAAGGTGAGACAGTAAGAACAACAAAAACATACCCTTTGCTCGCATGACTGTAGAAGGTGAGATGACATCAACAAAGCATACTCCTTGCCCAAACGAGTATAAAAATTGAGATGGCAACAAGAACAAAACCAGACACTTTGCCTGCAAGTGTATAAAAGGTAAGAAAGCAACAACAAAGCAAACTCCATGTCTACATGAGTATAAAAGGCGAGACGACAACAACAAACCGTGCTGCTTGCCCGCACATGTATAAAAGGCAAGAGGGTAATGACAACAAAATTAGACCCCTTGTCCATATGAGACAACAACAGCAAAGCATACTATTTGCCTGCATGAGCTTAAAAGGCGATACGTTAACAGCAGAGCATATTCTTTACCCGCACATGTATAAAAGGCGTGTGTAAAAGTTGAGACAGCAAAAACAAAGCTCGACTACTTACTCGTACAAGAATAAATGTTGAGATGGCAACAACAACAAAAGCATAGTCTTTGCCTGCACAAGTATAAAAGGCGCGACAGCTATAGCAAAGGATACTCCTTACTTGCACGAATATAAAAGGTGAAACGGCAACAAAGCATGCTCGTCACCCTCACGAACATAAAAGGCGACACGACAACAATAACAAAACCAAATGCCTTGCCCTCACAAGTATAAAAGGTTTGACGACAACATTAACAAAGGAACGCTCCTTGCCCACATGCATATAAAAGGTGAAGCGGCAACAGCAAAGCACATGCATTGCCCACACGAGCATAAAAGGCATGATGGCAACAACAACAAAACCAGACTCCTTGCCCGCACGGGTGTAAAAGGTGAGATAGTAACAACAACAAAAGCATGCTCTTTGCTCGCTAGTGTATAAAAGGCAAAAGGTACAACAACAAAAGGCATGACGGCAACAACAACAAATCCAGACTCCTTGCCCGCATGAGTATAAAAGGCGAGACAGTAACAACAGCAAAGCACACTCCTATCCCGCATGAGTATAGAACGTAAGACAACAACAGTAACAAAGTACACTCCTTGCCCGCATGAGTATAAAAGGCGAGAGGGCAACAACAACAAAACCAGACTCTTTGCCTGCATGGGTATAAAAGGCGAGACAGTAAAAACAACAAAAGCAAACTCCTTTCCTGCAACAGTATAAAAGGCAAAAAGTACAACCACAAAAGTATACTCATTGCCCGCATGAGTACAAAAGGCGAGACAGCAAACAATAACATAAGCATACACCCTACGCGCACGAATATGAAAGTCGAGATGTTAATAACAACAAAGCAGACTCTTAGCCCGCACGACTAGGAAAGGCGAGACAGCAGCAACAATAAAAGGAGACTCCTTGCCCGCAAGAGTATAAAAGGCAAAAGGCACAATAACAAAAGTATGCTCCTTGCAAACACGACTATAAAAGGCGAGACAGCAACAACAACAAAGCCAGACTCCTTACCCACACAAGCATAAAAGGCAAGATGGCAACAACAATAAAAGTAGACTCCTTGCCCGCAAGAGTATAAAAGGAAAAAAGTATATCAACAAAAGTATACTCTTGCCTGCACGAGTATAAAAGGCGAGAAGGTAATAACAACAAAACCAGACTACTTACCTGCGAGAGTATAAAATGTAAAAAGTACAACATTGAAGGTATACTCGTCACTCGCCTGAGTATAAAAAGCAAGACGGCAACAACAAAGCATATACCTTGCCCACACGAGTATAAAAGGCAATATGGCAACAACAAAGCTTGCTGCTTGCTCGCACGAGTACAAAAGGCCCAACGACAAGAACAACATACCAGACTTCTTGCTCGTACGAGTATAAAAGGCAACACGGAAATGGCCAAAAAAGCATACTCCCTGCCTGCCGGGACGAGTATACAAGGTGAGACGAAAATAATAGCAAAAGTAGACTCCATGCCTAGAAGAATATAAAGGGCAAAAAGTACAAAATCAAAAGTATCCTCCTTGCCTGCATGAGCATAAAAGGTGAGACGGTATCAACTGCAAAGCAAAAGCATAGCCATCACGAGTATAAAAAGCTAGAAGACAATAATAACAAAACCAGACTCCTTACCCGCAAGAGTATAAAAGGCGACAAGTACGACAACAAAAGTATGCTCCTCGCCGGCCCAAGTTCAAAAGGCAAGACGGCAACAATGAAGCCGATTACTTGCCGACACTAGTATAAAAGGCAAGATGGCAACAACCACAAACCTAGACTCCTTGCCTCTATGAGTATAAAAGGCAAGGCAGCAACAACAACAAAAGCAGACTTCCAGCCTACATAAGTATAAAAGGCGAGACGACAACAACAACAAAAGTGGACTCCTTACCTGAAAGAGTATAAAAGTCGAAAGGTACAACAACGAAAGTATACTCCTTGGCTACACGAGTATAAAAGGCGAAGACGACAACAACAACAAAGCCAGACTCATTGCTTGCACGTGTATAAAACGCGATTCGGCAAGAACAACAAAAGTAGACTCCGTACCTGCAATAGTTTAAAAGGCAAAAAGCACAATAATAAAAGCATATTCCTTGCCTGCACGATTATAAAAGGCGACACGACAACAACAACAGAACTAGACTATTTGCCCGGAAGAGTATGGAAGGTGACAAGTACAAAAACAAAAGTATACTCCTCCTCCGTTTGAGTATAAAAGACGAGACGGTAACAACAAAGCATACTCCTTGCCCGCATGACTATAAAAGGCCAGATGGCAACAACAAAGTATGCTGCTTGCTCGCATGAGTAAAAAAGGCGAGACGACAACAACAACAAAACTAGACTCCTTACCTGTACAAGTATAAAAGGCGAGACGACAAACAACAACAAAACCATATTTCTTGCCTGTAGGAGTAGAAACGGCGAGGGGGCAACAATAACGCATGCTTCTTACCCGCATGAGTATAAAAGGTGAGAAGGCAACATTAAAGCTTACTCGTTGCCCGCACGAGTATAAAAGGCAAGACGGCAACAACAAAACATACACCTTGTCCACAAGAGTATAAAAGCGAGACAGTAGCAATAGGAAAGCAGACTCCTAGCCCATACATGTATAGAATGTGAGACGGCAATAGCAAAAAAAGCAGTCTCATTGGCTGTAAGAGTATAAAAGGTGACAAGTGCAACAGCAAAATTATACTCCTCGACCCCCTGAGTATAAAAGGCAAGAAGACATCAACAACAAAAGTAGACTCTTTGCCTGCACAGTTGTAAGGATGAGACGGCAACAACAGCAAAAGTAGACTCCTTGCCCAAAAGAATATAAAGAGCGAAAAGTACAACAACAAAAGTATACTCCTTGCCCACATGAGTATAATAGGCAAGACGACAACAACAGTAAAACTAGACTCCTTTCCCACAAGGGTATAAAAAGCGAAAAGTACAACAGCAAAACAATACTCTGTGCCCGCACGAGTCCAAAAGGTGAGACAACAACAACAACAAAACCAGACTCTTTACTAGCATGACCATAACAGGCGGGACAACAACAACAACAAAACCAGACTCCTTGCCCGCAAGAATACAAAAGATGAGACAGTAACAACAACTAAAGCATACTCCTCACCTACGTAAGTATAAAAGGTGAGACAGTAGCAACAACAAAGCAGACTTCTAGCCCACTAGAGTGTAAAAGATAAGACCGCAACAACAACAAAAGTAGACTCCTTGCCCGCAAGAATACAAAAGACGAGACGGTAACAACAAAGCATACTTCTTGCCTGCACGAGTATAAAAGGCAAGACGGCAAAAGCAAAGCATATTGTTTTCCCATATGAGAATAAAAGGGCAAGACAGCAACAACAACAAAATCAGACTCCTTGCCCGTATAGGTATAAATGGCGAGACAACAACAGCAAAGCAAGCGCCTAGCCCTCACTAGGGAGACGATAACAATAACAACAAAAGCATACTCCCTGCCCGTATGAGTATAAAACGGGAGATGGCAATAGCAAACCAGACGTGTAGCCCCTCACTAGCGAGATCACAACATCAACAACAAAAACAGACTCCTTGCTTGGAAGAGTATAAAAGGCGAGACGGTAATAACAACGCATACTTCTAGCCCGCACAGCTATAAAAGGCGAGACGATAGAATTAAAGCATGATGCTTGCCCGCACAAATATAAAAGGCAAGACGACAACAACAAAGCATGCTGCTTGCACACACAAGTATAAAAGGCGACACGAAAACAACAACAAAAAAAGACACCTTGCCCGCAAGAGTATAAAATGCGAGACAGTAATAAAAATGCATACTTCTTGTCTGCACGACTATATAGGGCAAGATGGCAAGAACAAAGCATGATGCTTGCCCGCATGACTATAAAAAGTGGGGCGGTAACAACAAGGCATACTCCTTACCCGCATGACTATAAAAGGCGAGACGACAACAATAAAGAAAGCTGCTTTCCCACACGAGTGTAAAAAGGGATGCGGCAACAACAATAAACCCTGACTCCTTGCCTGTACAAGTATAAAAGGCGAGAAGGTAACAACAACAAAAGTATACTCCATTCCCGCACGAGTATAAAAAGGGTAGACCATAGAGGTAGACCGCAGATTGTTAGGAAGCCTTTGATAAGTTGAAGGTAGCAGTGTCCACCGAGTTGGTCTTGAGGCTGCCAGACTTTGAGTTGCCTTTTTTTGTACTAATTGATGTCCAAGAAAAAGCCACTGGAGAGGTGTTGGTGCAAGAAGACCAACCTATTGCCTATGAGAGCTAGAAACTCAATAAAGTAGAGCAGTAGTACTTGGCTCATAACAAGGACATGCTTGTAGTGGTGCATTGTCTTTGCACTTGGAGGTGTACTTGCAGGGTACCAGGTTCGTGGTTCAGGCCGACAATGCGGCAAACACATTCTTTCACACTCAGAAAAAGCTTTCTACACGATAACCTCAATGGCAGGAGTTCTTGTTTGAGTATGATTTCACGTGGGCAAGGATGGGCGACGGGTAGTGTGTACAAAAGGCAGGGTTCTAGTCAACACAAGCTTATATCTCACACTTAGTAGGAATTCCTCAATGAAGAGCAACAATTGTAATGACCTATCCCCATCATGACGAAATTTCAAAGATTACCCAAGCCTGTCGGCCAAGGCTATGGACCAATTGAATACATCAGTGTAGCACTCAGGCGCCTAAGAAAATCTAAGAGCATCATAGACATGTTATTGCCTCAAACTTCCTAGGCCCAGAAAGCCATAGTCCCTCTAAGAAGCTGGCCACAAAGGATCACCTCTGCATAGATAGTTAGCAAGCTGAGGTCTTGTTTGTTAACGGAATTAACCAGACAAATCGCTCCACCAACTAAGAACGGCCATGCCCCACCACCCATAGAATCAAGAAAGAGCTCTCAATCTGTCAATCCTTACTATGTCTGGACCTGGTAAGTTTCCCCGTGTCGAGTCAAATTAAGCCGCAGGCTCCATAAGGCACCGATGGAGTCCTAAAAGCAACTTCTACCAATCCCTAGTTGGCATCGTTTATGGTTGAGACTATAATGGCATTTGATCATCTTTGAACCCCCAACATTCATTCTGATTAATGAAAACATCCTTGGCAAATGCTTTCACAGTTGTTCGTATTTCATAAATCCAAGAATTTCACCTCTGACTATGAAATACGAATGCCCCCGACTGTCGCTGTGAATCATTACTCTGATCCTAAAGGCCAAAACAATAGGATCAAAATCCTATGATGTTATCCCATGCTAATGTATCCAGAGCATAAGCTTGCTTTGAGCACTCTAATTTCTTCAAAGTAATAGCACCGGAGGCACAACTAAGCCAATAAAGGCCGGAAGCGCATCGCCGATAGAAGGGACGAGGTGAAAGGTGCACACCAAAGACAGACCGAGCGACCCATCCTAAAGTCCAGCTACGAGTTTTTTAACTGCAACAACTTAAATATATGCTGTTGGAGTTGGAATTACTGCAACTGTTGGCACTAGACTTGCCCTCCAATGGATCCTCGTTAAAGGATTTATATTGTACTCCTTCCAATTACTAGAGTTGTAAGAGCTCAGTATTGTTATTTATTGTCACTACTGTGTCAGGATTTGATAATTTGCATGCCTACTGCCTTCCTTGGATGTGGTAGCCATTTCTCAGGCTCCCTCTCTGAAATTGAACCCTAATTCCCGTTACTTGTCACCACTATGGTAGGTGTCACAAGGCTAATTTCTCACTCAAAATTTTGCCTTATGATAGCACTAAGTCACACTTAGTCTTAGCCAACTACACACACAAGGATTTCACAATGGAACTTTGTAAGTAGGCACACAACTCACGCACTCAAAAGAGACATAAGAGCATATACGGGAACCTTTCCTAACCTTTATTACTTTAACTTAAAGTAATACAAAGGAACAGCCACTGAACTCTCAACAGTGTTTCACTCTATTTCGCTCAATAATTTCTCTTTTACTGAGTACAAATGAAAAACCCATAGGGTCTATATATAGTTGACACCCCTAGCTATCAAGGGCTTGGACAGAAACATTATCCCCCCACAATCTCTATCATGGCTGATCATCCTCATCTTCCCATGATCTTATCCATGACTTGATCTTGATAAGCCTTATCTCCCACGATCATCCATCACTTGATCTTGATAAGCCTTATCTACCCACGATCTGTATCGATGCGCGATCGGATGAGCATTATCCAATTGCTCGGCCTACTGGATTAAGCCACACTCACATGTCCCCATGTTCTACACGTCGTAGGAGAGTTGGTGCCATGCAATGCCATGCAGACTTGGCCAAGACCCAGTCTCATGTTTTGGGCTTCTTAGCCCAAGCCTATAGACCATCTGATGGAGGCCACGAACATGTAGCTTAGCATATTTTGTCCAGCCACAACCTTGGTCCACACTGGGACCCACATGTAGGCTCTTGCCTATGCTAACCCTCTCAGCTTTCATCTTGCCTCAAGGAGTGCCTAACCACTCCAAAATCCAATGCTAAGAATTGGTGCAAGGTGCCACTAACTCCAGCATGCTAAGTGTTCAAGGGACTAACAAACCACCCCCACTTGTTGAAGCCAACATCCTCATTGGTAGGGTTGAAAGGTAGTCTTCCACCTGCTTGTCAAACTGCCATAGAGTTACATTTTTTTCCTAGCTTACCTCGCTATATGGGGAATTCTTCCACTTTACCAAGCACTCAAACCGCATATTCTTCTTACTTTGTCCATGCGTTCGGTGGTCCAGGATTCTCTCCACTTCATGTTGGAACTCAATTCTGGTTGTAGGCGGTGCACGCCGGGGTTGTTTCCTTGAAGGCTCATTGCTCGCTTCCTCGTAGAAGGGCTTCAAGAAGCTCATATGGAAGGTTGGATATACCTTCAATCTTTTTGGACATTGCAACTTGTATGCAACATTGCCTACTTTCTTCTCCATTGTGAAGGGACTGTCATACTTTGGAACCAGCCCACGATGCACTGACTTGTTGTTGATCTCCTTCCAAATTTGGGGAGTAAGTTTATATTCGAGCGAGCAAGGAGTATACTTTTGTTGTTCAACTTTTCGCCTTTTATCCTCTTTTAGGCAAGAAGTCTACTTTTATTGTTATTGACGTCTCGCCTTTTATACTCGGTCTGGCAAAGAGTACACTTTTGTTGTTGTACTTGTCGTCTTTTATACTCTTGTGAGCAAGGAGTCTGTTTTGTTGTTGTTGCTGTCTTGCCTTTTATGCTCGTGCAGGCTAGGTGTCTACTTTAATGTTGTTGTCGTCTCGCTTTTTAGACTCATGCAGGCAAAGAGCATACTTTTGTTGTTGTACTTTTCACCTTTTATACTCTTACGGGCAAGGTGTCTGATTTTGTTGTTGTTGCCATCTCGCCTTTTATACTTGTGCAGGCAAGGAGTCTGGTTTTGTTGCTGCTATCGTCTTGCCATTTATACTTGCGCAGGTAAGGAGTGTACTTTTGTTGTTGTACAGTTTGCTTTTTATACTCTTACGGGCAAGGAGTCTACTTTTGTTGTTCTTACAGTCTCACCTTTTATGCTTGTGTGGGCAAGGGGTCTGGTTTTGTTGTTGTTACCATCTCACCTTTTATACTCATGCAGGCAAGGTGTATGCTTTGCTATTGCCATGTCGCCTTTTCTACTCAAGCTGGCAACGAGTATGCTTTTCTGGTTGTTGCTATCTCACCTTTTATACTCGTACGGGCGAGAAGTTTGGTTTTGTTGTTGTTGCCATGTTGCCATTTATTCTCGTGCAAGCAAGCAGCATGCTTTGTTGCTGTCGTCTTGCCTTTAATACCATTGTCGGTAAGGAGTCTACGTTTGTTGTTGTTGCTGTCTAGGCTTTTAACTTGTGCGGGCTAGGAGTCTATTTTATTGTAGTCACTATCTTTCCTTTTATGCTTGTGCAAGCAAGCAGTATACCTTTGTTGTTGTACTTTTTGCCTTTTACACTCTTGCTGGCAAGGAGTCTACTTTTGCTGGTGTTGCTGTCTCGACTTTCATGTTCATGCGGGTAAGGAGTCTGCTTTTTTTGTTGTACTTGTCGCCTTCTTTACTCTTGCGGGCAAAGAGTCTGTTTTTACTGTTGTTGCCATCTCGCCTTTTATTTTTTGTGCGGGTTAAGAGTCTGCTTTGCTTTTGCTATCGTCTCACCATTTGTACTCATGTAGGCATTGAGTATGCTTTTGTTGTTGGACTTATTACTTTTTATACTCTTGTGGGCAAGGAGTCTGCTTTTGTTGTTGCTGATGTCTTGCCTTTTATAGTCGTGCGAGCATGGATACTAGTTTTGTTGTTGTTACCGACTTGCTTTTTACACTCGTGCTCGTAAGGAGTATGCTATTGTTGTTGGTACCGTCTCGCCTTTTATTCTTGTACTGTCTCGCCTTTTATTCTTGTACCGTCTCGTCTTTTGTACTCGCGCGGGCAAGGAGTCTAGTTTTCTTGTTGTTACTGTCTTGCCTTTTATACTTGTGCGGGTAAGGTACGTGCTTTGTTGTTGCTGTCTCGCCTTTTATTCTCTTGCGGGCAAGGAGTATGCTTCAATGTTGCCGTCTCCCCTTTTATACTCATGTGTGCAAAGAGTATGATTTTGTTGTTGTTGCCATCTCACCTTTTACAGTCGCATGGGCAAGGAATCTGCTTCTGTTGTAGTTGTCCTATCGCCTTATATACTCAGTCAGGTGAGGAGTATACTTTTGTTGTTGTACTTATCATCTTTTATACTTTTGCAGGCAAGGAGTCTGCTTTTGTTCTTGTTGCTATCTTGCCTTTTATACTCTTGTAGGCTTGGTGTTTGCTTTGCTATTGTTGCCGTCTCACCTTTTATACTCGTACGGGCAAAGAGCATACTTTATTGTTGTACTTTTCGCCTTTTATACTCTTACAGGCAAAAAGTCTACTTTTGTTGTTATTGCTATCTTGCCTTTTATACCCGTGCAGGCAGGAAGTTTAGATTTGTTGTTGTTATCATCTTGCCTTTTATAGTTGTGCAGGCAAAGAGTGTACTTTTGTTGTTATACTTCTTGCTTTTTATACTCTTGCAGGCAGGGAGTCTGCTTTCGTTGTTGTTGCTGTCTCGCTTTTATACTCATGTTGGCAGCAAGTATGCTTTTATTGTTGTTGTAGTTTTGCCTTTTATACTCCTGCGGGTAAGGAGTATGCTTAACTATTGTCGTGTCGCCTTTTATACTCATGTTGGTAGCAAGTATGCTTTTATTGTTGTTGTAGTCTCGCCTTTTATAATCGTACGAGCAGGGAGCTTGGTTTTGTTGTTGTTAATGTGCTGCCTTTTATTCTTGTGTGGGCAAGCAGCATGCTTTGTTGTTGCCGTCATGCCGTTTATACTACTGCGGGCAAAGAGTATGCTTTGTTGTTGCTATCTCATTTTTATACTCATGTGGGCAAAGAGTCTGCTTTTGTTGTTGGTGTCGTTTAGCCTTTTCACTTGTGCAGGCTAAGAGTCTGTTTTGCTGTGGTTACTGTCTCTCCTTTTCTAATGATGCAAGCAAAAAGGATACTTTAGTTGTTTTACTTTGCGCTTTTTATGCTCTTGTAGGCAAGGAGTCTACTTTTTGCTGCTGTTGCCGTCTCAAATTTTATGCTCGTGCAGACAAAGAGTCTGGTTTTGTTGTTGTACTTGTCGCCTTTTTTACTCTTGCAGGCAAAGAGTCTGATTTTGCTGTTGTGGCTGTCCCGCCTTTTACACTCGTGCAGTTTATGCTATTGTTCCCGTCTCACCTTTTATACTTACATGGACATTAAGTATGCTTTTGTTGTTGGACTTTTACCTTTTATACTATTGCGGTCAACGAGTCTGCTTTAGTTGTTGTTGGTGTATCGCTTTTTATACTCGTGCTGGCAAGGATACTAGTTTTGTTGTTGTTACTGACTCGCCTTTTATACTCATGCGGGCAAAGACTAAGCTTTGCTAATGTCGACTCACCTTTTATACTCGTGCAAGTAAGGAGCATGCTTTGTTGTTGCTGCCTCACCTTTTATGCTCTTGCGGGCAAGGAGTCTGCTTTGCTATTGTCGTCTCGCCTTTTATACTTGTGCATGCAAGGAGTATGCAGTTGTTGTTGTTGTCGTCTCACCTTTTACACTCGCATTGCTAAGGAGTCTACTTTTGTAGTAGTTGTCATCTCGCCTTTTATAGTCGTACGGGTAAGGAGCATGCTTTATTGTTGTTGTCTCATCTTTTATACTTGTGCGAGCAAGGAGTATGCAGTTGTTGTTGGCGTCTCACCTTTTATACTTATGCGGGCAAGGGGACTAGTTTGTTGTTGTTGCTGACTCGCCTTTTATATTTGTGCTGGCTAAGTGCATGCTTTGTTGTCACCGTCTTGCATTTTACACTCGTACGACCAAGGAGTTTGCTTTGTTATTGCCGTTTTGCCGTTTACACTCAAGTGAGTAAGGAGTATGCTTTGTTGTCGTCGTCTCGCCTTCTATACTCTTGCAAGCTAGGAGTCTACCTTTGTTGTTGTTGCCGTTTTGGCTTTTATGCTCATGAGGGATAGGCGTCTGCGTAGCTATTGTTACCATCTCCCATTCTATACTCATGCAGGCAAGGAGTATACATTTATTTTTGTGCTTTTCACTTTTTATATTCTTACAGGCACGGAGTCTACTTTTGTTGTTGTTACAGTATAACATTCTATACTCGTGCGGGCTTGTAGCCTGCTTTGCTGTTGTCACCACCTTGCTTTTATACTGCTCCGGGCAAGGATTATACTTTTTTTTTTGCACCTTTTGCCTTTTATATCCTTGCAAGCAAAGAGTATACTTTTACTGTTGTTGTCGTCTCATCTTTTATACTTGTATGGGCAAGGAGTCTGGTATTGTTATTGTTGTCATCTCGCATTTTATACTCGTGCGGGCAAGTAGCATGCTTTATTGTTACTGTCTCGTCCTTTATACTCATGCGAGCAAGGAGCGTGCTTTGTTGCCATCGGCTCACCTTTTATACTCTTGTGAATAAGGAGTCTGCTTTTGCTATTATTTTCGTCTTGTCTTTTACACTCGTGAGGGCTAGGCGTCTGCTTTGTTATTGTTACCGTCTCGCCATTTATACTTGTTCGAGTAAGGAGTATGCTTTTATTTTTGTGCTTTTCACCTTTTATATTATTGCGGGCAAGAAGTCTACTTTTGCTGTTGTGGTTGTCTCTCATTTCACACTTGTATGGGCAAGGAGTCTAGTCTTGTTATTGTTACCGTCTTGCCTTTTATTCTCACATGGGCAAGCACCACACTTTGTAGTTACCATGTCGCCTTTTATACTTGTGCGAGCGGGGACTATGCTTTGCTGTTGTCGTCTAGCCTTTTATACTCTTACAGGAAAGGAGTCTGCTTATGTCGTTGTTGCTGTGTCGCCTTTTATACTCCTGGGGGTTAGGTGTCTACTTTGCGGTTGTTGTCGTCTCGCCTTTTACACTCGCTCGGGCAAGGTGTATACTTTTTGTTGTCTTACCTTTTGCATTTTATAATCTTGCCGGCAAGGAGTTCGCTTTTATTGTTGTTGTCGTCTCGCCTTTTGTACTCATGTGGGCAGGGAGTTTGGTTTTGTTGTTGTTGTTGTTATGCCTTTTATACTCATGTGGGCAAGGAGTATACTTTTGTCACTGTACCTTTTGCTTTTTATACTCTTGTTGGCGAGGAGTCAGAATTTGTAGATGTTGCTATGTTGCCTTTTATGCTCGTGCAAGTAAGGAGTTGGGTTTTGTTGTTGTCGTCTCCCCTTTTATACTTGTGCGGGCATGCAATATAATTTTGTTGGCGCACTTTTTGCCTTTTACACTCTTGCAAACAACGAGTCTACTTTTTTTGTTGTTGCTATGTTGCCTTCCACACTTGTGCAGGCAAACAGCCTAGTTTTATTCTTGTTTCTGTCTTGCCTTTTATACTCATGTAGGCAAAGTGTAGGCTTTCCTGTTGACGTCACACCTTTTATACTCGCACGGGCAAGGAGTATGCTTTTGTTGTTGTTGTTGTCGTTTTGCATTTTACAAACGTACGGTAAGGAGTCTGGTGTTGTTGTTGTCGTGTTGCCTTTTATACTCGTGCGGGCAGCCAACATGCTTTGTTGTTGCCGTCTCGCCTTTTCTACTCGTGCAGGCAAGGAGCATGCTTCATTGTTGCCGTATCACCTTTTATACTCTTTTGGAAAAGGAGTCTACTTTTGCTGTTGTAGCTGTCTAACCTTTTATACTCGGTCAGGCAAGGAGTATTTTGTTATTGTACTTGTTGCAGGAAAGGAGTCTATTTTTGTTATTGTTGCTGTCTAGCCTTTTAACTTGTGCGGGCTCGGATTTTGCTTTGCTATTGTTGCCCGCTCGCCTTTTATACTGTGTGGGCATGGGGTATACTTTTGTTGCGGCACTTTTTACCTTTTATACTCTTGCGGCCAAGGAGTCTGCTTTTGTTTTTGTTGTCGTCGTCTCGCGTTTTATACACATGCGGGCAGGGAGTCTAGTTTTGTTGTTGTTGTTGTCTCACCTTTTAAACTTGTGTGGGCAGGGAGTATGGTTTTGTTGTTGCTGCTGGCTCGCATTTTATGTCTCTGCGGGCAAGGAGCATGCTCTATTGTTACTATCTCGCTTTTTATGCTCGTGCGAGAAAGGAGCATGCGTTGTTGTTGTCGTTTCGCATTTTATACTCGTGCAAGCAAGGAGTGTACATTTGATGTTGTACTTTTTACTTTAGACTCTTTTGAACAAGTAGTCTGCTTTTGTTGTTGTTGGTGTCTTGCTTTTTATACTTGTGCGGGCAAGGAGTCTGGTTTTGCTGCTATTGTCGTCTTGCCTTTTATACTCATGCGGGCAAGGAGTATGCTTTGTTGTTGTCGCCTCGCCTTTTATACTCGTGCAGGTAGGGAGTATGCTTTTGTTGTTATTGTCATCTCGAATTAACATTAGTATGGGCAAGGAGTTTGGTTTTGTTGTTGTTGCCTTGTCGCCTTTTACACTCGTGCGGGCAAGCAGTATGCTTTGTTTTTGTCGCCTTACCTTTTATACTCTTGCAAGCAGGGAATCTGTCTTTCTTGTTGTTGTTATTTAGCCTTTTAACTCACACATGCTAGGAGCCTGCTTTGCTGTTGTCACTGTCTGCCCTTTTATTCTCGCGCAAGCAATGCGTATACTTTTGTTATTATACTTTTTGCTGTTTGTACTCTTGCAGGTAAAGAGTCTACTTTTGTTGTTCTTGTTGTATCACCTTTTATCATCGTGCGGGCAAGGTGTCTGGTTTTCTTCTTGTTGCTGTCTCATCTTTTATGCTCATGCGGGCAAGGATTATGCTTTGTTGCTGCAGTCTCTCTTTTATACTCGTGCTGGCAGGGAGTGTGTATTTATTGCTGCTATCGTCTCGCCTTTGATACTCGTACAGTCGAGGAGTCTGGTTTTGTTCTAGTTATCGTGTCACCATTTATTCTCGTGCGGGCAAGCAGCATGCTTTGTTGATGCCATCTTGCCTATTATACTCGTGTGGGCAAGGAGTTTGCCTTTGTTGTTGATGGCATCTAGCCTTTTAACTGGTGCAGGCTAGGAGTCTGCTTTGCTGTTGTTATCGTCTTGCCTTTTATATTCGTGTTGGCAAGGAGTATGCTTTTGTTGTTGTACTTTTTTCCTTTTATACTCTTGAGGGCAAAGAGTCTACTTTTTTTGTTGTTGCCGTCTCGGCTTTAATGCTCGGGCAGGCAAGTGTGCTGGTTTTACTGTTGTTCTTGTCACTTTTTTTACTCTTGCGGGAAAAAGACTCTACTTTTGTTGTTGTTGTCGTCTCGCCTTTTATCCTTGTGTGGATAGGGAGTTTGGTTTTGTTGCTGTTGTCGTCTTGCCTCTCGTACTTGTGCGGGGAAGTACTATGATTTGCAGTTGCTATCTCTCTTTTATATTCGTGCTAGTAGGGAGTGTACTTTTATTGTTGCTATCGTCTCACCTTTTATACTTGTACGGTCGAGGAGTTTGGTTTCGTTCTTATTGTCGTGTCACCTTTTATTCTCGTTTGGGCAAGTAGCATGCTTTGTTGATGCCATCTCGCCTTTTATACTTGTATGGGTTTGCCTTTGTTGTTGTTGGCTTCTAGCCTTTTGTGCCCTATAGGCTAGGAGTCTGCTTTGCTGTTGTTATTGTCTTGCCTTTTATATTCGTGCGAGCAAGGAGTATGCTTTTGTTGTTGTACTTTTCACCTTTTATACTCTTGAGGGCAAAGAATCTACTTTTGCTATTGTTGCCGTCTCACTTTTAATGCTCATGGGGGCAAGTGGGCTGGTTTTGTTGTTGTACTTGATTCCTTTTTTGCGTTTGCTAGCAAAGAGTTTGCTTTTTCTATTGTTGTTATCTCGCATTTTATCCTCGTGTGGATAGGGATTTTGGTTTTGTTGTTGTTGTCGTCTTGCCTCTTCTACTCGTGTGGGGAAGGAGTATATTTTTATTGGCATACTTTTCACGTTTTGTACTCTTATGGACAAGGAATCTGCACTTGTAGATGTCGTTGTCTTGCTTTTATACTCATGCAGGCAAGGAGACAGGTTTTGTTGTTGTTGCCGTGTTCCCTTTTATACTTGTGCGGGCTAGGGGTATAATTTGTTGTTGTACTTTTGATTTTTACACTCTTGCGTACAAGGAGTCTACTTTTGATGTTGTTACTGTCTTACCTTTTACACTTATGCGGGCAAAGAGTCTGGTTTTGTTGCTATTACCGTCTTGTCGTTTATAGAGTATGCTTTGCTATTGACGTCTCGCCTTTTATACTCGTGTAGATAGGGAGTAGGCTTTTGTTGTTGTCGTCGTCTCACCTTTAATACCCATACGGGTAAGGAGTCTGGTTTGGTTGTTGTTGATGTGTTGCCTTTTGTACTCGTGCGGGCAAGCAGCATGCTTTGTTGTTGTTCTCTTGCCTTTTATACTTGTACGAGTAAGGAGTGTGCTTTATTATTGTCGTATCGTCTTTTATACTCTTGCAGAAAAGGAGTTTGCTTTTGTTGGTGTTGCCGTCTAACCTTTTGTCCTTGGTCGGGCAAGGAGTATACTTTTATTGTTGCATTTGTCATCCTTTATACTCTTACAGGAAAGGAGTCAGCTTTTGTTGCTGTTGCAATCTAGCCTTTTAACTCGTGCGGGCTAGGAGTCTGCTTTGCTGTTGTTACCATCTTTCCTTTTATACTCGTGTCAGCAAGCAGTATATTTTTGTTGTACTTTTCATCTTTTACACTTTTTCGGGCAAGGAGTCTACTTTTGTTGTTGTTGTCGTCTCGCCTTTGACACTTGCGGGGGTAAGGAGTTTGGTTTTGTTGTTGTTGTCCTCTCACCTTTTATAGTTGTGTGGGCAAGGAGTCTGGTTTTCTCGCTGTTGCTGGCTCGCCTTTTATGCTTGTATGGGCAAGGAGCATACTCTGTTGTTACCGTCTCACTTTTTATGCTCATGCGAGCGAGGAGTATGCTTTGTTGTTGCCCTCTCACCTTTCATACTCGTGTAGGTAAGGAGTATGCTTCTGTTGTTGCACTTTTCGCCTTTAAACTCTTGCAGAAATGCAGTCTGCATTTGTTGTTGTTACTATCTCGCCTTTTATACTTTTGCGGGCAAGGAGTTTGGTTTTGCTGTTGTTGTCGTCTCGCCTTTCATACTCGTGCGGGCAAGGAATCTGGTTTTGTTATTGTTGTCGTGTCACCTTTTACACTTGTGCAGGCTGCATGCTTTGTTGTTGTTGTTTTCCGTTTTATACTCTTATAGGCAAGGAATCTACTTTTGTTGTTGTTGTCATCTAGCTTTTTCACTCGTGCGGGCTAGGAGTCTACCTTGCTATTGTTACTGTATGGCCTTTTAGTCTTGCGTGGGCAAGGTGTATGCTTTTATTATTGTACTTTTGTCATTTGTACTCTTGCCGGCAAGGGGTCAAGTTTTGCTGTTATTGTCGTCTCACCTTTTATGCTCGTGTGGGCAAGGTGTCTGATTTGCTTGTTCTAGCTGTCTGGTCTTTTATACTCATGTGGGCAAGGAGTATGCTTTACTGTTGCCGTCTCGCCTTTTATACTCGTGCAGGCAGGGAGTATGTTTTGTTGTTATTTTTGTGCCACCTTTCATACTCGTACGGGCAAGGAGTCTGGTTTTGTTGTTGTTGCCTTGTCGCCTTTTACACTCGTGAGCGCAAGCAATGTGCCTTGTTGTTGCCATCACGCCTTTTATACTCTTGCAGGAAAAGAATCTGCTTTTGTTGTTGTTGCCGTCTAACCTTTTAACTCGTGTGGGCGGGGAGTTTGCTTTGTTGTTGTTACCGTCAGGTCTTTTATTCTTGTGCGGGCAAGGTGTATACTTTTGTTATTGTACTTTCTACCGTTTGTACTCTTGCGGGCAAAGAGCCTACTTTTACTGTGGTTGCCGTCTCGCCTTTTATGATTTCATAGGCAGCAAGGTGTCTAGTTTTCTTATTTTTGTAGTCTCGTCTTTTATACTCATACGGGCTAGGATTATGCTTTACTGTTGCTGTCTCGTCTTTTATACTGGTGCCAACATGGATTATGCTTTGTTGTTGTTGTCTCTCCTTTTATACTTGTGCTAGCAGAGAGTATGCTCTTATTATTGCTACCGTGTTGCCTTTTATACTCGCACGGCCTAGGAGTTTGGTTTTGCTATTGTTGCCGTGTCGCGTTCTATTCTCGAGCGGGCATTCAGCATGCTTTGTTGATGCCATCTTGCCTTTTATACTTGTGTGGGCAAAGAGTCCACTTTTGTTGTTGCTGGCATCTAGCCTTTTAACTCGTGCGAGCTAGGAGTCTGCTTTGCTGTTATTCTCGTCTCGCTTTTTTATTTATATGGGGAAGGAGTATACTTTTGTTGTTGTACTTTTTGCCTTTTATACTCTTGCAGCCAAAAAGTCTATTTCTACTGTTGTTGCCATCTCACCTTTTATGTTCGTGCAGGCAAGTGGGTTGGTTTTGCTATTGTACTTGTCACCTTTTTTACTCTTGCAGGCAAAGAGTCTACTTTTTCTATTACTGTCGTCTCGCATTTCATACTCGTCCAGGTTAAGAGTCTGCTTTGCTGCTGTTGTCGTCTTGCATTTATACTTGTTCTGGCATGAAGTACAATTTTGTTGTTTTATTTTTTGCCATTTATACTCTTGCAGGCAAGGAGTCTACATTTGTTGTTGTTGCAATCTCGCCTTTTATGCTCATGCAGGAAAGGATTCAAGTTTTGCCATTGTTACCGACTCGACTTTTATACTTATACAGGTAAGGAGTATGCTTTGTTGTTGCCGTCTCGCCTTCTATACTCTTGCGGGAAAGGAGTATGCTTTTGTTGTCGTTGTCATCTCTCCTTTTGTACTCATGAGGGCAAGGAGCTAGTTTTGTTGTTGTGCCAGCTCGCCTTTCATACTCGCGTAGGCAAGAGAATGCTTTGTTGTTGCCGCCACGCTTTTTATGCGCATGGGAGCAATGAGTATGTTTTGTTGTTGTCGTTTCACCTTTAACAGTTGTGTAGGCAAGGAGTATACTTTTGTCGTTGTACTTTGTTGTTGTCTTGCCTTTTACACTTGTGCGAGCAAAGAGTCTGCTTTTGTTGTTGTTGTTGCCTTGCCTTTTATACTCATACAGGCAAGGAGTATGCTTCGCTATTGGCGTCATGCCTTTTATACTCATTCCGGTAGGGAGTACACTTTTGTTGTTGTTGCCATCTCGCCTTTTATACCTATATGGGTAAAGATTCTGGTTTTGTTGTTGTTGCCATGTCGCCTTTTATACTCATGCGGGCAAGGAGCATGCTTTGTCATTGCCATCTCACCTTTTATACCCGTGTGAGCAAAGAGTATGCTTTGTTGTTGTCGTCTCGCCCTTTATACTCATGTGAGTAAGGATTATACTTTTGTAACTGTACTTTTTGCCTTTAAACTTTTACAAACAAGCAATCTACTTTTGTTGTTGTTGTTGTCTAGCCTTTTATACTCGTGCCGACAATGAGTCTGGTTTTGTTGTTGTTGTTGTTTTGCCTTTTACACTCATGAGAGTAAGGAGTATGCTTTGTTGCTGCCATCTCGCCTTTTATACTCGTGCAGGAAGGAAGTATGCTTTTGTTCTTATTGTCGTCTCACCTTTTATACTTGTACGGGCAAGGAGTCTGGATTTGTTGGTGTTGCCATGTAGTCCTTTACACTCGTGTGGGCAAGTAGTATGCTTTGTTGTTGCTATCTCAGCTTTTTTAGTCTTGTTGGCAAGGAATCTGCTTTTGCAGTTGTTGTCGTCTAGCCTTTGAACTCATGCGCGCTAGTAGCCTGCTTTGCTGTTGTTACCGTCTCGCCTTTTATTCCCATGCGGGCAAGGTGTATACTTTTACTGTTATACTTTTTGCCATTTATACTCTTGAGGGCAAGGAGTCTACTTTTGTTGTCGTTTCCGGCTCACCTCTTATGCTATCGCGGGCAAGGTGTTGGGTTTTGTTGTTGCTGCCGTCTCATCTTTCATAGTCATGCGAGCAGCAGGCATGCCTTGTTGTTGTTGTCTCTCCTTTCATACTTGTGCTAGCAGGAAGTATGCTTTTGTTGTTGCTGCCATCTCGACTTTTATAATCGTATAGCAAAGGATTCTTTGTTGTTATTGCCCTGTCACTTTTTATTCTCGTGCAGGCGGGCAGCAGTCCTTGTTGTTGCCATGTCGCCTTTTATACTCGTGCGAGGAAGGAGTCTGCTTTGACGTTGTTTTACTAGCGTCTAGCCTTCTAACTAGTGCGACCAAAGAAGTTTGCTTTTTTATTGTTGTCGTGTCGCCTTTTCTACTCATGCTGGTAATGAGTATACTTTTGTTAAAGTGCTTTTTTCCTCTTATACTCTTGCGGGCAAAGAGTCTACTTTTACTGTTGTTGTTGTATGAGCTTTTACGCTCGTGTGGGGAAATAGACTGGTTTTGTTGTTGTACTTGTCACATTTTTTGCTCTTACAGGCAAAGAGTCTACTTTTGTTGTTGTTACTGTCTCGCCTTTTATATTCATGTGGGTTAGGAGTCTGCTTTGCTGTTGTTGCCATCTTGCCTTTTATATTCATGCTGGCAAGGAGCATACTTCTGTTGTTATACTTTTCGCAATTTATACTCTTGCTGGCAAGGAGTCTGCTTTTGTTGTTGATGTTGTCTCTCCTCTTATACTCGTGTCGGCAATAATTCTAGTTTTGTTGTTGTTACCAACTCACCATTTATACTCACGCAGGCAAGAAGAATACATTGTTGTTTTCGTGTTGCCTTTTATGCTCGTATGAACAAGGAGTACGCTTTTGTTGTTGTTGTCATCTCACCTTTTATACTCGTGTAGGCAAGGAGTTTGCTTTTGTTGTTGTTGCTGGCTCACTTTTATACTCGTGCAGGCAAGGAACAAGCTTTATTGTTGCCGTGGCACCTTTTATGCTCGCACGAGCAAGGAATATGCTTTGTTGTCGTTGCCTCGCTCTTTATACTTGTGCAGGTAAAGAGTATGCTTTTGTTGTTGTTGTCGCCTCGCCTTTTCTACTCATGTGGGCAAGGAGTCTGGTTTTGTTGAAGTTATCGTCTCACCTCTTATACTCGTGCAGGCAAGAAGTATGCTTTTACTGTTCGTGTTGTCTCGCCTTTTACCCTCATGTGGGCAAGTAGTCTAGCTTTGTCGTTGTCATTTTCTCGACTTTCATGCTCATGCGGGCAAGGAGAATGCTTTTGTTGTTGTTAGCAATTTGCCTTTTATACTCGTTTGGCCAAGGAGTCTGTTTTTGTTATAGTTGTCATCTCTCATTTTATACTGGTGTGGGCAAGGGGTATGCTTTGCTGTTGCCATCTTGCCTCTTATACTCATACGAGCAAGAAGTATGCTTTTGTTGTTGTAGCCGTCTCATCTTTTATACTCGTTCGAGCAAGGGGCCTAGTTTTGTTGTTGCTGCCATCTCCTCTGTTATACTTGTACAGGCAAAGAGCATGCTTTTTTGTTATCTTCTTTCCTTTTACACACGTACGAGCAAGGAATATTCTTTGTTGTTGCCTTCTCGCCTTTTATACTCGTGCAGGTGAGGGGTATACTTTTACTGTTGTACTCATCGGCTTTTATACTCTTGTGGGCAACTACTCTGCTTTTATTAATGTTACTGTCTCGCCTTTTACACTCTTGCGAGTAAGGAGTCCGACTTTGTTGTTGTTACCGTCTCGTGTTTTATACTTGTGCGTGCTAGGAGTATGCTCTACTGTTATTACCATCTTGCCTTTTATACACGTGCGTTTGTACTTTTTGCCTTTTGTATTCTTGCAGGCAAGGAGTCTACGTTTGCTATTGTTACTGTCTTGGCTTTTATACTTGTGCGAGCAAGGAGTCTAGTTTCGTTGTTGTTCTCGTCTTGCCTTTTATACTCATGTGGACTAGGAGTCTACTTTGACGTTGTTGTCATCTCGCTTTTTATACTCGTGCGTGCAAGGAATCTACTTTACTGTTCTTACCATCTTGCCTTTTATACTCGTGCCGGCAAGGCATATGCTTTTATCGTTGTACTTTTCACTTTTTATAATCTTTCGAGCAAGGAGTCTGATTTTGTTGTTGTTGTCATCCCACCTTTTATTTTCGTGCGGGCTAGGAGTCAGCATTGCTATTGTTGTCCTCTTGCCTTTTATACTTGTTTGGGCAAAGAATACACTTTTGTTATTGTACTTTTTGCCTTTCATAGTCTTGCAAGCGAGGAGTCTGCTTTTGTTGTTGTTGCTATCTTGCTTTTTATCCTCGTTCAAGTAAGGAGTTTATTTTTGTAGTTGTTGTCGTCTCACAGTTCATACTCCTGCAGGCAGGGAGTATAATTTTGTTGTTGTACCTTTTGCCTTTTGTGCTCTTACAGGCAAGGAGTCGGGTTTTGTTGTTGTTGTCGTCTTGCCATTTATGCTCGTGCAGGCAAGCAACATGATTTGTTGTTGTCGTCTCGCCTTTTATAGTTTTGCGGGTAAGGAGCATGCTGTTGTTGTTATTACTGTCTCACCTTTTATAGTCGTCCGGCCTAGACGTCTACTTTGCCGTTGTAACTGTCTCGCCTTTTATACTCGTGTGGGCAAACAGTCTGGTTTTGTTATTGTTGCTGTCTCGCCTTTTATAGTCATGTTGGCTAGGACTCTGCTTTGCTGTTGTTGCCACCTCACTTTTTGTACTCGTGCAGGGAAGGAGTATGCTTTTGTTGTTGTTGCTATCTTGCCTTTTATGCTCATACGAACAAAGAGTTTGGTTTTGGTGTAGTCATCGTCTTGCATTTTATTTTTGTACTTTTTCCCTTTTGTATTCTTGCAGGCAAAGAGTCTACTTCTGCTGTTGTTACCATCTCAACTTTTTTACTCGTTTGGGCAAAGAGTTTAGTTTTGTTGTTGTTGCTGTCTCCTGTTTTATGCTCTTGCGAGCTAGGAATATGCTTTGTTGTTGTTGCCGTCTTACCTTTTGTACTCGTGCAGGGAAGGAGTATGCATTTGTTGTTGTTGCTATCTTGCCTTTTATGCTCGTACGGGCAAGGAGTCTGGTTTTGGTGTAGTCATCATCTTGCCTTCTATACTCGTGCAAGCAAGAAGTATGCTTTTATTGTTGTTGTCGTCGTTTTTCCTTTTATACTCATGCAGGTAAGGAGTCTAGTTTTATTGTTGTTGCCATCTCGCCTTTTATACTCGTGTGAGTAAAGAGTATGCTTTGTTGTTGACGTCTCGCCTTTATCCTCATGCAGGCAAGAAGCCATCTCTCCTTTTATACTCCCACAGGTAAGGAGTATGCTTTTGTTGTTATTGCCTTCTCGCCTTTTGCACTCGTACGGGCAAGGAGTCTGGGTTTGTTGTTGTTGTTACCTCCCTTTTTATACTTGTTCGGGTGAGCATCATGCTTTGTTGTTGCCGTCATCCCTTTTATAGTCATGCGGGTAAGGAGTAGGCCTTGTTGTTACCATCTTACCTTTTATACTCATGTGGGCATCATGTTTTGTTCTTGTTGTCATCTCGCCTTTTATAGCCGTGCAAGCAAGGAGTATGCTTCGTTATTACCGTCTCGACTTTTATAGTTTGGCGGGTGAGGACTGTACTTTTGTTGTTGTACTTGTCGCCTTTATACTGTTGCGGGCAAGGAGTCTGCTTTTGATGTTGATGTTGTCTTGCCTTCTACACTTTTGTGGGCAAAGCGTATACGTTTTTTTTTGCACTTTTCGCCCTTTACATTACTTGGGGCAAGGAGTATACGTTCAATGCTGTTATCGTCTCTCCTTTTATACTCATGTGAGCAAGGAGTCTGGTTTTATTGTTGTTGTCGTTTTACCTTTTATACTAGGGCAGGTAATGAGTATACTTTTGCTGTCGTACCTGTCGCATTTTATACTCTTGCAGGCAGGGGGTCTTCTTTTGTTGTTATTGCCGTCTCGCCTTCTATACTCTTGCGGGGTAGGAGTCTGCTTTGTTGACATTATCGTCTCGCCTTTTATGCTCGTGCAAGCAAGGAGTATGCTTTTGTTGTTGTACTGTTTGCCTTTTATGCTCTTACGGGCAAAGAGTCTGCTTTAGTTGTTGTTGCTACCTTGCCTTTTACACTCGCGCCGGCAAGGAGTCTAGTTTTGTTGTTGTTGTTGTCTCGCCTTCTATAATTGTGCAAGTAAGGAGTATACCTTACTATTACTGTTGCCATCTCGTCTTTTATACTCATGCAGCCAAGTAGTATGCTCTTGTTTTTCTTGTCATCTCACCACTTATACACGTATAGGCAAGCACTCTAGTTTTTTTGTTGTCGCCGTCTTGCCTTTTATATTCGTACGGGCGAGTGGCAGGTTTTGTTGTTGCTGTCTGGCCTTTTATATTCGCATGGGCAAAGAGTATGATTTCCTACTGTCTCTCGCTTTTTGTACTCTTGAAAAGAAGGAGACTAATTTTGTTGTTGTTGTCGTCTCGCCTTTTACACCTGTGCAGGCTATAAGTTTACTTTGCTGTTGTTACTGTCTTGCCATTTGTATTCGTGCAGGCACGAAGAATACTTTTGTTATTCTAGTTTTTGCCTTTTATGCTCTTGTGGGCAAGGAGTCCACCTTTGTTCTTGTTACTGTCTCACCTTTTGTACTCTTGCAAGCTAGAAGTCTGCTTTGCTGTTGTTGTCGTCCCGCCTTGTATGCTCATGCGGGCAAGGGGCATACTGTTGTAGTTGCATTTTTCGCATTTTATACTCTTGCGGGTAAGGAGTTTGGTTTTACTGTTGTTGTTGTCTCGCCTTTTATACTCGTATGGGTAAGGAGTCTGGTTTTCTTGCTGTTGCCATCCCACCTTTTATACTCGTGCGGACAAGTAGCATCCTTTTGCTATTGTACTTTTTATCTTTTATACTCTTGTAGGCAAGAAGTCTTGTTTTATTGTTATTGTCGTGTAGGCTTTTATAATTGTGCGGGCAAGCAGCATGCTTTGTTATTGTCGTCTTGCCCTTTTTACTGTTGCGTGTAAAGAGTCTGCTTTTGCTATCGTTGCTATCAATGCTATCTTCCCTTTTATACTTGTGCAGGCAAGGAGTCTGGTTCTGTTATTGTTGTCGTCTCCCCTTTTATACTCAGTGAGAAAGGAGCATACTTTATTGTTGCCGCCTCGCCTTTTATACTCCCGCGGGCAAGGAGTGTACTTTGATATTGCTGTCTCGCATTTTATACTCGTGCGGGTAGGGAGCATGCTTTTGTTGTTATTGTCGTCTCACCCTTTGTAGTCGCACGAGCAGGGACTCTGGTTTTGTCATTGTTGCCATCTCACCTTTTCTGCTGCTGTCTCACTCTTTATACTTTTGTAGGGAAGGAGATTACATTTGTTGTTGTTGTCGTCTCAACTTGTATACTTGTTCTAGCAGGGAGTATACTTTTCTTGTTCTATTTTTTGCCTTTTATACTCTTGCGGGTAAGGAGTCTTGTTTTATTGTTGTTGCCATCCAGCCTTTTATACATGTGCAGGCAAGAGCATGCACCTTTTATACTATTGCAGGCAAGGAGGCTGCTTTCGTTGTTGTTGCTGTCTCGCCTTTTATACTCACGTCGGCAAAGTGTATGCCTTAATATTGCTGTTTCCCCTTTTATATTTGTGCAGGCAAGGAGCATACGTTCGTTGTAGTCGTCGTCCTGCCTTTTACACTCGTGCAAGCAAGGATTCTGCTTCGCCATTATTACTGTCTCACCTTTAATATTCGTGCAAGTAGGGAGTATGCTTTTGTTGTTGTTGCCATCTCGCCTTTTATGCTCATTTAGGCTAGGAGTCAGCCTTGCTATTATTACCGTCTTGCTTTTTATGCTCTTGTAGGCAAGGAGTCTACTTGTGTTGTGGTTATCGTCTCCCCTTTTTTATACATACGGGCTAGGAGTCTGCTTTGTTGTTGTTGCCGCCTTGCCTTTTATGCCTGTGTAGACAAGGAGTTTACTTTTGTTGTTGTACTTTTCGTCTTTCCTATTCTTGTGGGCAAGGAGTCTACTTTTGTTGTTGTTGCAGTCTCACCTTTTATGGATGTGCGGGCCAAGAGTCTGTTTTGCTGTTGTAACCGCCTCACTTTTATACCCGTGCAGGGAAGGAGTATACTTGTGTTGTTGTATTTTACAACTTTTATACCCCTGTGGGTCCTACTTTTATTGTTGTTGCCGTGTCGCCTTTTGCACCCGTGTTGGCAATGAACATGCTTTGTTGTTGTTGTCTCGCCTGTTATACTGTTGTCTCGACTTTTATGCTCGTGCGAGCAAGGAGTATGCTTTTATTGTTGTTGTTGTCCTGTCTTTTATACTCGTACAAGCAAGTAGTCTGCTTTTGCTGTGATTGCTGCCTCCCCTTTTATACTTGTGCAGGTAAGGAGTATGCATTGTTATTACCGACTTGCCTTTTACACTCGTGCAAACAAGGAGCATGCTTTGTTGTTGTCATCTCGCCTTTTACACTCTTTTGGACAAGGAGAATGCTTGGCTATTGCCGTCTCGCCTTTTATACTCATGCGGGCAAGGAGTGTGCTTTGTCATTCTTGTCTTGCCTTTTATACTCGTGTGGGCAGGGAGTATACTTTTGTTGTTGTTGCTGTCTCGTCTTTTATACTCGCACGAGTAAGGAGTCCAGGATTGTTGTTGCTACCGTCTCGCCAATTATACTCATGCGAGCAAGCAGCATGCTTTGTTGTTGTCATCTCGCCTTTTAAAGTCATGCAGGCAAGGAGTATAGTTCGTTGTTACCATCTCGCATTTTGTACTCGGGCATGCGAGGAGTATACTTTTGTTGTTGTACTTATCACCTTTTAGACTCTAGCAGGCTAGGAGTCTACTTTTATTGTTATTGTCGTCTCGCCTTTTATACTCGTGCGGGCTAGATGTCTGCTTTACTGTTGTTCCCGTCTAGCTTTTATACTCGTGTAGGTAAGGATTATAATTTTTTTTTTGTGCTTTTTGCCTTTTATATCCTTGCGAGCAAGGAGTCTACTTTTGCTGTTGTTACCATCTTGGCTTTTATACTCGTGTGGGAAGGAGTCTAGTTTTCTTGTTTTTGTCATCTCCTCTTTTATACTCGGGCAGGTGAGGAGTATACTTTTGTTTTTGTACTTGTCGGCTTTTAGACTTTTGGAGGCAAGGAGCCTGCTTTTGTTGTTATTGCTGTCTCGCCTTTTATACTCGTGTGGGCTAGGGGTCTACTTTGCTATTGTTGCCCTTTCAGCTTTTACACTCGTACGTGCAAGGGGTATGCTTTTGTCGTTGTTGTTGTCTTGTCCTTTATACTCGTATGAGGAAGGAGCCTCATTTTGGTGTAATTGTTGTCTCGTCTTTTATACTCGTGCAGGTAAGGACCATGCTTTGTTGTTACCGTCTCGCCTTTTATACTTGTGCGGACAAGGAGTATACTCTGTTGTCGTCCTCTCATTTGTTATACTCGTGTGGGTAAGAAGTAAGCTTTGTCGTCCCCTCCTCACCTTTTATACTCATGCAGACAAGGACAATGCTTTTGCTGTTGTTGTCGTCTTGTCTTTTATACTCGTTCGGGCAAGGAGTTTAGGTTTCTTGTTATTACCGTCTCGCTTTTTATACTCGTGCTGGCAAGCAGCAGGCTTTCTTGTTGCCATCGCGCCTTTTATAGTCATGCAGGCAAGAAGTATGCATTTTTGTTGTTGTCTTTGCTTTTACACTTGGGCGGGCGAGAAGCAAACTTTCGTTGTAGTAATTGTCGCCTTTTATACTCTTGCAGGCAAGGAGTTTGATTTTGTTGTTGTTGTCATCTTGCCTTATATACTCGTGAGGACTAGGCGTCTGCTTTGCTATTATTAACATCTTGCCGTTTATACTCATTCGGGCAAGGAGTTTACTTTTGTTTTCGTGCTTTTTGCCTTTCATATTCTTCTGGGCAAATAGTCTACATTTGTTGTTGTTACTGTTTTTCCTTTTCTACTCGTTCGAATAAGAAGTCCGATTTTGTTGTTGTTGCCATTTCACCTTTCATACTTGGGCGTGCCAGGAGTATAATTTTGATGTTGTACTTGCCGCCTTTTATACTCTTGCAGGAAAAGAGTCTACTTTTGTTGTTGTTGCTATATCACATTTTATACTCATGGGGGCTAAGAGTCTGGTTTGTTGTTATTACTGTCTAGCCTTTTATGCTTGCGTGAGCAAGGAATATGCTTTTGTTGTTGTACTGTTTGCGTTTTATGCCCTTGTGAGCAAGGAGTTTGCTTTTATTGTTGTTACTGTCATGCCTTTTATACTCGTGTGGGCAAGGAGTCTGGTTTTGATATTATTGTCGTCTTGCCTTTTATACTCGTGCGCGCAAGTAGTATACTTTACTATTGTCGTTCTGCCTTTTATATTAGCGTGGGCAAAGAGTATGCTTTTGTTGTTATTGTCATCCCACTTTTTATTTTCGTACGAGCAAGGACTCTAGTTTTGCTATTGTTGCAGTCTCGCCTTTTATAATCCTGTGGGCAAGCAGCATGCTTTGTTGCTGCTGTCTTGCCTTTTGTACTCGTGCGGGGAAGGAGTGTGCTTTGTTGCTACCATTTCGCTTTTTATACTTTTGCAAGGAAGGAGACGAATTTTGATGTTGTTGTCGTCTCCCATTTACACTCGTGTAGCCTGAAGTCTACATTGCTGTTGTTAGCGTCTCGGCTTTTGCACTCATACGGGCAAGGAATATACTTTTATTGTTTTACTTTTTGGCTTTTATACTCTTGCAGGCAAGTAGCCTACCTCTGTTATTGTTGCTGTCTCGGCTTTTATACTCAAGCAGGCTAGGAGTCTACTTTGCTGTTGCCATGTTGCCTTTTATTCCAGTGTGGTCTAGGAGTCTACTTTGCGGTTGTTGCTATCTTGCCTCTTATACTCGCGCGGGCAAGGAGTAGACTTTTGCTGTTACACTTTTTGCCTTTTATGCTCTTGTGGACAAAGAGTCTACTTTTGTTCATGTTGCTGTCTCGCTTTTTTTCTACTGTAGGCAAGGAGTCTGGTTTTGTTATTGTTGCCGTCTCGCCCTTTATAGTCGTGTGGGCAATGAGTAAAGAGCATTCTTTTCTATTTTTGTCTCGCCTTTTATACTTGTGTGGGCAAGGAGTTTGATTTGTTATTTTCCTCGTGTCGCCTACTCGCACGAGCAAGGAGTGTACTTTTGATGTTGTACTTTTCGTCTTTTGTACTCTTGTAGGTAAGGCATCTACTTTTGTTGTTGGTGCTATCTCACCTTTTATATTCATGTGGGTATGGAGTTTGGTTTTGTTATTGTTGTTGTCTCCCCTTTTATAGTCATGTGGGCTAGGAGTCTATTTTGCTGTTGTTGCTGCCTCACCTTTTGTACTCGTGTGGGGAAGGAGTATGCTTTTGTTGTGTTGTTGTCTTACCTTTTATGCTTGTACGAGCAAGGCATTTGGTTTTGGTGTAGTCATCGTCTTGCCTTTTATTTTTGTACTTTTTCCCTTTTGTATTCTTGCAGGCAAAAAGTCTACTTTTGCTGTTGTTACTGTCTCAGCTTTTTTACTCGTGTGGGCAAGAAGTTTGGCTTCGTTGTTGTTGCCGTCTCCTGTTTTATGCTCTTGTGGGCTAAGAGTCTACTTTGTTGTTGTTGCCATCTCACCTTTTGTACTCGTGCAGGGAATGAGTCCGGTTTTGGTGCCGTCATCATCTTGCCTTTTAGACTCAAGCGGTCTAGGAGTCTACTTTGCTGTTGCCATGTTGCCTTTTATTCCTATGTGGTCTAGGAGTCTGCTTTGCGGTTGTTGCTGTCTTGCCTCTTATACTCGTGCGAGCAATGAGTAGACTTTTGTTGTTGTGCTTTTTGCCTTTTATGCTCTTGTGGGTAAGGAGTCTGCTTTTGTTCATGTTACTGTCTCGCTTTTTTTCTATTGTGGGCAAGGAGTTTGGTTTTGTTATTGTTGCCGTCTCGGCCTTTACAATCATGTGGGCAATGAGTAAAGAGCATTCTTTTCTATTTTTTTCCTGCCTTTTATTCTTGTGTGGGCAAGGAGTTTGATTTGTTATTGTCCTCGTGTTGCCTACTCGCACGAGCAAGGAGTGTACTTTTGCTATTGTACCTTTCGCCTTTTGTACTCTTGTAGGTAAGGCATCTACTTTTGTTGTTAGTGCTATCTCACCTTTTATATTGATGTGCGTAATGATGAGTTTGGTTTTGTTGTTAATGTCGTCTCACCTTTTATTCTCGTGCGGGTAAGGTGTATGCTTTACTATTGTCGTCTCGTCTTTTATACTAGTGCAGGTTAGGAGTATGCTTTTGTTGTTGTTCCTGTCTAACCTTTTATACTCATATGAGTAATGAGTCTAGTTTTGTTTTTGTTGTCTCCTCACCTTTTACATTTGTGCGGACAAGCAACATGCTTTGTTGTTGCCGCCTCACCTTTTATACTCATGCAGGAAAAAAGTATTCTTTGTGTTACTGTCTTGCCTTTCATACTCTTGCGGGCAAGGAGTCAGTTTTTGTTGCTGTTGACTTCTGACCTTTTACACTTGTACGACAAGGCATCTGGTTTTGTTGTTGTTGTCTAACCTTTTATACTCGGGTAAGCGAGGAGAATACTTTTATTGTTGTACTTGTTACCTTTTATACTCTTGCTGGCAAAAAGTTTACTTTTGTTATTGTTGTCGTGTCCCCTTTTACACTCGTACGGGCAAAGGGTGTGGCTTTGTTGCTGTTGTCATCTCGGCTTTTATACTCGTATGGGCAAGCAACATGCTTTGTTTTTGCCATCCAGCCTTTTATACTTGTGTGGGTAAGGAGTGTGCTTTGTTGTTGTTGTCTTGCCTTTTATACTCATGCAGGCAAGGAGTATGCTTTTATTGTTGTTGTCGTTTCACTCTTTATACTCGTACGAGCAAGGTGTCCAATTTTGTTGTTGTTGCTAACTCGCATTTTACAATCGTACGAGTAAACATCATGCTTGGTTGTTGTCGTCTCGCCTTTTATACTCTTGCGGGCAAGGAGTTTGTTCTTGTTATTGTGGCTGTCTCGCCTCTACACTCGGGTGAGCGAGGAGTATAATTTTGTCATTGTGCTTGTCGCCTTTTATACTATTGTGGGCAAGGATTCTACTTTTGTTGTTGTTGTCGTCTTGCCTTTGATACTCGTGCGGGCAAGGAGTCTGGTTTTGTTGTTGTTGCCGCCTCCCCTTTTACACTCGGGCAGGCGAGGAGTATACCTTTATTATTGTACTTGTCACCTCTTACACTTTTGCGAGAAAGGAGTTTGCTTTTATTGTTGTTACCATCGCCTCTTTTATGCTCGTGCAGTCTAGGAGTCTTCTTTGTTATTGTTGTCATATGGCCTTTTATACTCGTTTAGACAAGGAGTATACTTTTGTTGTTGCACTTTTAACCTTTATACTCTTGGCGACAAGGAGTCTATTTTTGTTGTCGTTGATGCCACGCCTTTTATACTCCACTAGGTAAGCAGTCTGGTTTTGTTATTGTTGTTGTCTCGCCCTTTATACTTGTGCGGGCAAGGAGTCTAGTTTTGCTATTATTGCGGTCTCCCCTTTTATTCTCTGCAGCTAACGAGTACACATTTCTTGCAGTGCTTTGTACTTATTATACTCTTGCTGGAAAGGTGTCAGCTTTTGTTGTTGTTGTTGTGTTTCCTTTTATACTCGTGCGGGCAAAGAGTCTGGTTTGGTTATTATTAACATCTCGCCTTTTAAAGTCGTGCAGGTGAGGAGTCTGCTATGCTATTGTTGTCATTTCGCCTTTTTTACTCATGCGCCAAAGGAACATACTTTTATTGTTGTACTTTTTGCCTTTTATACTCTTGTGGGCAAGGAGTCTGCTTTTGTTATTGTTGTCGTCTCACCTTTTATACTCGTGCGGTCAAGGAGATCACTTTGCAGTTGATGCTGTCTCGCCTTTTATACTCGTACGCATAAGGAGTCTGGTTTTGTTGTTGTTGCCGTCTCGCCTTTTATACTCGTGCAGGCAAGGAGAACGCTTTTGTTGTTGTCATCTCGCATGAGTAGCTGTTATGCCTTTTATACTCGTGCAGGCAAGGACTATGGTTTGTTGTTGCCACAACACCTTTTTTTCTCGTGCAGGAAATGAATATGCTTTTGTTGTTGTTGCCTTCTTGACTTATATACTTGTACGGGCGAGGAGTCTGGTTTTGTTGTTGTTGCCATCTCACCTTCTATACTTGGCTGGTCAAGGAGCATGCTTTGTTGCTATTGTCTCGCCTTTTGTAATCCTGTGGGTAAGGGGTATGCTTTGTTGCTGTCATCTCATCTTTTATACTCATGCTGGCAAAGAGTATGCTTTGTTGTTGCTGTCTCACCTTTTATACTCGTACTGGCAAGGAGTCTGGTTTTGTTGTTGTCGTCGTCTTACTTTTCATACTCGTGGGGGTAAGGAGCATGCTTTGTTGTTCTCGTCTCGCCTTTTATATTTTTTCTGGCAAGGAGTATACTTTACTGTCGCCGTGTCGCCTTTTCTACCCGTGCGGGCAAAGAGTATGCTCAGGTGGAGGAGGAGCATGTTTTTATTGTTGTACTTTTCCCCTTTTGTACTTCTGCGTGTAAGGAGTCTCCTTTTGTTGTTGTTGCCGTCTTGGCTTTTACACTTGTGCGAGCAAGCAGCATGCTTTGCTATTGCTATCTTGCCTTTTATACTCGTACGGGCTAGGCATATACTTTTGTTGTTGTACG
Organism: Carallia pectinifolia; assembly: GCA_037832335.1. Lineage (NCBI taxonomy): Eukaryota > Viridiplantae > Streptophyta > Magnoliopsida > Malpighiales > Rhizophoraceae > Carallia > Carallia pectinifolia. The sequence goes on along the minus strand of CM075454.1, from coordinate 24,731,483 downwards.
TTTAGCCTTTTATACTCTTGCGGGCAAGTAGTCTGCTCTTGCTATTGTTGCTGTTTCGTATTTTCTACTCGTGCGTGCAAGGCATCTGGTTTTGTTGTGCTTGCCGTCTTGCTTTTTATACTCGAGTAGGCTAGGAGTATACTTTTGTTGATGCACTTGATGTATTTTATACTCCTGTGGGCAAGGAATCTACATTTGTTGTTGTTGCTGTCTCGTCTTTTATACTCAAGCCGGCAAGGAGTTTATTTTGCTGTTGTTGCTGTCTCGCCTTTCATGCTCGCGTAGGCAAGGAGTTTACATTTGCTATTGCTGGTGTCTCGCCTTTTATACTCGTGTAGACAAGGAGTCTGCTTTGCTGTCATTGTCGTTTCGCCTTTTATGCTCGTTTGGGTAAGAAGTATACTTTTGATACTGCACTTTTCGCCTTTTATACTCTTAGGGGCACGAAGTATGTTTTTGTTATTGTAGCTGTCTCGCCTTTTATACATGTGCGGGCAAGGAGTTTGGCTTTATTTTTATTGTCGTCTCGCCTTTTACACTTGAGCGGGTGAGGAGTATACTTTTATTGTTGTAATTTGTCGCCTTTCACACCTTGCAGGCAAGGAGTCTGTTTTTGTTGTTGTTGTTGTCTTACCTTTTATACTGGTGCAATTTAGGAGCTTGCTTTGTTGTTGTTGCTGTCTCGCCATTCATACTCGTGCAGGCAAGGAGAATGCTTTTGCTACTGTACTTTTTGCCTTTTATACTCTTACAGGCTAGGAGTTTACTTATGTTGTCGTTGCTATGTTGCCTTTTATACTTGTGCAGGAAAGGAGTTTGGTTTTGTTATCATTGTCATCTTTCCTTTTATAATCGTGTGGGCAATAAGTAAAAAGTATGCTTTGCTATTGTTGTCTCGCTTTTTACACTTGTGTAGGCAAGGAGTATGCTTTTGTCATTGTTGCCATCTCACCTTTTATACTCGTACGAGTTAGGAGTTTGTTTTACTGTCGTTGCCTCCTCACCTTTTATACTAGTGCGGGAGGAAAGTATGCTTTTGTTATTGTACTTTTTGCCTTTTATACTTTTGCGGGCAAGGAGTCTACTTTTGTTGTTGGTGTTGTCTCGCCTTTTATACTTATGTAGACAAAGAGTCTGGTTTTGCTCTTTTTACTAGTTGCCTTTCATACTCGTGTGGGTAAGGAGTATTCTTTGCGGTTACCGTCTTTCCTTTTACACTAGTGCGGGCAAGGAGTATGCTTTTGTTGTTATTCCCGTCATGCATTTTATACTCATATGGGCAAGGAGTTTGGTTTTTTTATTGTTCCCGTCTTGCCTTTTAAACTTGTTTGGGCAAGCAGATGCTTTGCGATTGCTGTCTCGCATTTTATACTCGTACAGGCAAAGAGTATGCTTTGTTGTTGCCGTCTCACCTTTTATACTCTTGCTAGCAAGGAGTTGCTGTTGTTGTTGTCTCGCCTTTTATACTCGTGTGGGCAAGTAGCATGCTTTGTTGTTGCCACCTTGCCTTTTATACTCTTTCGGGCAAAGAGTCGGCTTTTGTTGTTGTTGCCGTATTGCCTTTTATACTTGCATGGGCAACGAGTTTGGTTTTACTGTTGTTTCCATCTCGCCTTTTATGCTCGCGTGGGCACGGTTTATGCTTTGAAATTGTCGTCACGCCTATTTTGCATGTGCGACCAAACTGTACGCTTTTGTTGTTGCTGCCATCTCGCCTTTTATAGTCGTGCAAGCAAGGAGCATGGTTTGTTGTTGTCGTCTTGCCCTTCATACTTGCGTGAGCAAGGAGTATGCTTTGTTGCTGCCATCTCGCCTTTTATACTCTTATGGGCTAGGTGTCTACTTTTGCTATTGGTCGTCTTGCCTTTTATCCCCATGCGTGCAAGGAGTCTAGCTTTGTTGTTGTTGCCATCTTTCCTTTTGTACTCGGGCAGGCGACAAGTGCACTTTTGCTATTCTACTTGTTGCCTTTTATACTCTAGCGTGCAAGGAGTCAACTTTAGTGTTGTTGTCGTCTAGCCTTTTATACTCTTGCGGGCAAGAAGTATCGTTATGCTGTTGTCGCCGTGTCAGCTTTTATACTCGTGCGGGAGAGCAGGCTACTTTGTTGTTGCCGTCTCATATTTTATACTCGTGCTGGCAAGGAGTATGGTTTGTAGTTGCCGTCATGTCTTTAATACTCGTGCGGGTAGGGAGTACGCTTTTGTTGTTGTTGCCGTTTTACCTTTTATGCTCGTCTGAACGTGTAGTCTGGTTTTGTTGTTGTTGTCGTCACACCTTTTATAATCGTGTAGCCAAGCAGCATGCTTTGTTGTTGTCATCTCACCTTTCATACTCGTGTGGGCAAGGAGTATGCTTTGTTGTTGTCGTCTTGTATTTTATACTCATGCGGGCGAGGAGTACGGTTGCAGCTGCCGTCGTGCCCTTAATACTCTTGCAAGAATGGAGTATGCTTTTGTTCCTGTTGTCATCTCGCCTGTTATATTCATTCGAGTGAGTAGTATGGTTTTGTTGTTGTTGCCATCTCACCTTTTATACTCGTGCAGCAAGCAGCGTGCTTTGTTGTTGTCGTCTTACCTTTTATGCTCATGCGTAAATGCTTTGTTGCTGCCGTGTATCCTTTCATACTCTTGCAGGCAAGGAGTCAGATTTTGTTGTTGTTGCCGTATCGCCTTTTATACTCGTATGGGTAAGGGGTCTAGTTTTGTTGTTGTTGTCGTCTCACCGTTTATACTCGCACGGGCAAGAAGCATGCTTTGCCATTGTCGTCACACCTTTTTTGCTTATGCTAGCAATCTATGCTGTTTTGTTGTTTTTGTCGTCTCGCCTTTTATACTCGTGTTGGCAAGGCGCATGCTTTGCTGTTGTCGTCTCGCCTTTTATGTTCGTACAAGCAAAGAGCATGCTTTGTTGTTGCCATCTCGCCCATTATACTCGTGAAGGCTATGAGTCTACTTTGCTATTATTAACGCATCGACTTTTATACTCGTGCGGGCAAGGAGTATACTATTGTTTTTGCAATTTTTGCCTTTTATATTCTTGTGAGCAAAGAGTCTACTTTTCCTGTTGTTGCTGTCTCGCCTTTTATACCCGTGCATGCAAGGAGTCTAGCTTTGTTGTTGTTCCGTCTTTCTTTTCATGCTCGAGCAAGCGATGAGTATACTTTTGTTGTTGTTCTTATAGCCGTTTACACTCTTGCATGGAAGGAGTCTGCTTTAGCGTTGTTGTCGTCTTGCCTTTTATACTCGTACTGGCAAGAAGTCTCGTTGTGTTGTTGTCACCGTCTCATTTTTTATACTCATGCAGGCAAGCAGCCTGCTTTGTTGCTGTCGTCTCGTGTACTATACTCGTGCGGGCAGGAAGTATGGTTTGCAGTTGTCGTCGGATATTTAATACTCATGTGAGTAGGGAGTATGCTTTTGTTGTTGTTATTGTGTCGCCTTTTATACACGTCCGGACAAGTAGTCTGGTTTGGTTGTTGTTGTCGTCTTGCCTTTTACACTCGTGCGGGCAAGCATCATGCTTTGTTGTTGTCGTCATCCCTTTTATAGTCATGCGGGTAAGGAGTACGCCTTGTTGTTACCATCTTACCTTTTATACTCGCGTGGGCATGCATCATGCTTTGTTCTTGTTATCGTCTCGCCTTTTATAGCCATGCATGCAAGGAGTATGCTTCGTTGTTACCCTCTGGCCTTTTATAGTCTGGTGGGCGAGGACTGTACTTTTGTTGTTGTACTAGTCGCCTTTATACTCTTACGGGCAAAGAGTCTGCTTTTATTGTTGATGTCGTATTGCCTTCTACACTTTTGTGGGCAGGGTGTATACTTTTGTTTTTGCACTTTTCGCCCTTTATATTACTCTAGGCAAGGAATCTACATTCACTACTGTTATCGTCTAACCTTTTATACACAAGTAAGCAAGGAGTTTGGTTTTGTTGTTGTTGTCGTCGTCTCACCTTTATACTTAGGTAGGTAAAGAGTATACTTTTGTTGTTGTACTTGTCGCCTTTTATACTCTTGCAGACAGGGAGTTTGCTTTTGTTCTTGTTACGGTCACGCCTTCTATACTCCTACAGGGTAGGAGCCTACTTTGCTGATGTTGTCGTCTCGCCTTTTATGCTCGTGTAAGCAAGGAGTATGCTTTTGTTGTTGTACTGTTTGCCTTTTATGCTCTTGCAGGCAAGGAGTCTGCTTTTAGTTGTTGTTGCTACCTTGCCTTTTATACTTGTACCGGCAAGGAGTCTGGTTTTGTTATTATTGTCGTCCTACCTTTTATACCTTGTTGTTGCTGTTGCCATCTCAACTTCTATACTCGTGCAGGCAAGTAGTATGCTCTTGTTTTTATTATCATCTCGCCCTTTATACACGTACAGGCAAGGACTCTGGTTTTGTTAATGTTGCCATCTTGCCTTTTATATTCGTACGGGCGAGTGGCAAGCTTTGTTGTTGCCGTCTCGCCTTTTATACTCGTATGGGAAAATAGTATGCTTTCCTGCTGTCTCTCGCTTTTTATACTCTTGAAAGGAAAGAGACTAATTTTGTTGTTGTTGTCATCTCGCCTTTTACACCTGTGCAAGCTAGAAGTTTGCTTTGTTGTTGTTACTGTCTTGCTATTTGTACTCATTAGGGCATGGAGTATACTTTTGTGATTGTAGTTTTCGCCTTTTATGCTCTTGCGGGCAAGGAGTCCATCCGTGTTCTTGTTGCTTTTACACTCTTGCAGGCTAGAAGTCTGCTTTGCTGTTGTTGTCGTCTTGCCTTGTATACTCATACGGGAAAGGGTATACCATTGTGGTTGCATTTTTCGCGTTTTATACTTTTGCGAGTAAGGAGTTTGGTTTTATTGTTGTTGTTGTCTCGCCTTTTATACTCGTATGGGTAAGGAGTCTGGTTTTGTTGTTGTTGCCATCCCACCATTTATACTTATACAGGCAAGCAGCATCCTTTTGCTATTGCACTTTTAACCTTTTATACTCTTGTAGGCAAGGAGTCTTGTTTTATTGTTCTTGTCGTCTAGGCTTTTATACTCGTGCGGGAAAGCAGCATGCTTTGTTGTTGTTGTCTTGCCATTTTTACTTTTGCGTGTAAGGAGTATGCTTTTGCTATTGTTCCTATCTTCCCTTTTGTACTTGTGCAGGCAAGGAGTCTGGTTTTGTTGTTGTTGTTGGCTCTCCTTTTATACTCATGTGAGAAAGGAGTATACTTTGCTGTTGCCGTCTCGCGTTTTATACTCCTGCGCGCAAGTAGTATACTTTGATATTGCCTTCTCATCTTTTATACTCATGTGGGTAGGGAGCATTCTTTTGTTGTTATTGCCATCTCGCCCTTTGTAGTAGCACGGGCAAGGACTTTGGTTTTGTCATTGTTGTCGTCTCGTCTTTTCTGCTGTCGTCTCACTCTTTATACTTTTATTGGGAAGGAGACTGCATTTGTTGTTGTTCTCGTCTCGACTTGTATACTCGTGCGAGCAAGGAGTATACTTTTGTTGTTGCACATTTCGCCTTTTATACGCTTACGGGTAAGGAACCTGCTTTTATTGTTGTTGCTATCCCGCTTTTGGTACTCATATAGGTAAGGAGTCTGGTTTTGTTGTTGTTTCCATCTGACCTTTTATACTTGTGTGGGCAAGGAGTATACTTTTGTTGTTGCACTTTTCGCCTTTTATACTCTTGCGGGCAAGGACTCTCGTTTTATTGTTGTTGCCATCCAGCCTTTTATACATGTTCGGGCAAGAAGCATGCTTTGTTGCTCTCGTCTAACATTTTATACTCTTATAGGCAAGGAGGTTGCTTTCATTGTTGTTGTTGTCTTGCCATTTATACTTATGCGGGAAAGGAGTCTCGTTTAGTTGTTGTTGTCGTCTCACCTTTTATACTCGCGTGGGCAAGGTGTATGGCTTAATATTTCCATTTTACCTTTTATATTTGTGTGAGTAGGGAGCATGCGTTCGTTGTAGTCACCGTCCCGCCTTTTACACTCATTCAAGCAAGGATTCCGCTTCGCTATTATTACTGTCTCGCGTTTAATATTGGCACAGGTAGGGAGTATTCTTTTGTTGTTGTTGCCATCTTGCCTACTATGCTCATGCAGGCTAGGAGTCTGCTTTTCTATTATTACCGTCTCGCTTTTTATGCTCTTGTAGGCAAGGAGTCTACTTTTGTTGTGGTTGTCATCTCGCCTTTTTTACACATGCGGGCTAGGAGTCTGCGTTGCTGTTGTTGCCGCCTTGCCTTTTATGCCTATGCAGACAAGGAATTTACTTTTGTTGTTGTACTTTTCGCCTTTCTTATTCTTGTGGGCAAAGAATCTGCCTTTGTTGTTGTTACTGTCTCACCTTTTATGGATGTGCGGGCCAGGAGTCTATTTTGCTGTTGTAACCGCCTCACCTTTTATACCCGTGTGGGCAAGGAGTATACTTGTGTTGTTGTACTTTACAACTTTTATACCCCTGTGGGTAAGGAGTCTAGTTTTGTTGTTGTTGCCATGTCGCCTTTTGCACCCGTGCTGGTAATGAACATGCTTTGTTGTTGTTGTCTCGCCTTTTATACTCGTCTGATAAGGGGTATGCTTTGTTGTTGCCATCTTGCCTTTTATATTCTTCCAAGCAAGGAGCCTGCTTTTGTTGTTGTTGTCGTCTCGCCTTTTATACTCGGACGGGCTAGTGTCTGTTTTGCTATTGTTACTGTCTCACCTTTTATGCTTACGCAAGCAAAGAGTATACTTTTATTTTTGTACTTTTTGCCTTTCATATCCTTGCAGGCAAGGATTCTACTTTTGTTGTTGTTATCGTCTCTGCTTTTATACTCATGTAGAAAGGAGTTTGGTTTTATTGCTATTACTGTCTCGCATTTTTTACTCAGGTGGGTAAGGAGCATACTTTTGTTATTGTGCTTATTGCCTTTCATATTCTTGTAGGAAAAGAGCTTGCCTTTGTTGTTGTTGTTGTTGTCCCGCCTTTATACGCGTCCATGTGAGTAGTATGGTTTTGTTACTATTACTGTCACGCCTTTTATACTCATTCAGGCAAGCAGCATGCTTTGTTGTTGCCATCTCGACTTTTATACTCTTGCCGGCAAGGAGTTGACTTTTGTCATCGCTACCGTCTTGCCATTTATACTCGTATGGACAAGGAGTCAGGTTTTGTTCTTGTTGCCGTCTCGCCTTTTGTGGTCGTGCGGGCTAGGAGTATGCTTTAATATTGCTGTCACGCCTTTTTTGCTCGTGCAGGCAAAGTGTTCACTTTTGTTGTTATCGCTGTCTCGCCTTTTATATTCATGTAGGCAAAGAGTATGCTTTGTTGTGGTCGTCATGCCTTTTATACTCACACGAGTAAGGAGTATGCTTTGTTGTTGCCGTCTTGCCTTTTATACTCGTGCGAGCAAGGAGTCTGCTTCCCTATTATTACCATCTCAGCTTTTATATTTGTGTGGGCATGGAGTATATTGTTGTTTTTGCAAGTTTTGCAATTTATATTATTGCGGCAAAACAATCTACTTTTGCTATTGGCCGTCTCGCCTTTTATCCCCATGCGTGCAAGGAGTCTAGGTTTGTTATTGTTGCCATCTTTCCTTTTATACTTAGGCAGGCGACAAGTACACTATTGCTGTTCTACTTTTTGCCTTTTACACTCTTGCGTTCAAGGAGTGAGCTTTAGTGTTGTTGCCATCAGCCTTTTATACTCGTACGGGAGAGCAGCCTGCTTTGTTGTTGTCGTCTCGTATTTTATACTCATGCAGGCAAGGAGTATGGTTTGCAGTTGACGTCGTGCCTTTAATACTTGTGTAGGTGGGGAGTACGCTTTTGTTGTTGCTACCGTCTTGCCTTTTATACTCGTCTAAACGAGTAGCCTAGTTTTGTTGTTGGTGTCGTCTCACCTTGTATACTCGTGCGGGCAAGCAGCATGCTTTGTTGTTTTCGTCTCACCTTTCATTCTCTTGCGGGCAAGGAGTATGCTTTGTTATTGTCGTCTTGAATTTTATACTTGTCGGGCAAGGAGTACAGTTTGTAGTTGCCGTCTCGCCTTTTTATACTCGTGCGAGCACATAGTATGCTTTGTTGTTGCCGTAATGCCTTTCATACTCTTGCAGGCAAGGAGTCTACTTTTACAGTTATTTTCGTCTCGCCTTTTATACTCGTGCGGGCAAGGAGTCTGGTTTTGTTGTTGTTGCCACCTCGCCTTTTACACTCAGGCAGAAGAGGAGTATGCTTTCGTTGCTATACTTGCCGCCTTTTATACTCTTGAGGGCAAGGAGTCTGCTTTTCTTGTTGTTGCTGTATCGCCTTTTTTACTCATGCGGTCTAGGAGTTCGTATCACTATTGTTGCCATCTTGTCTTTTATACTCGTGCGAGCAAAGAGTATACTTTGTTGTTCTACTTTTTGCCCTTTATACTCTTTCAGGCAAGGAGTTTTCTTTTGCTGTTGTCGTTGCCTTGGCGTTTATACTCGTGCAAACAAGGAGTTTGGTTTTGTGATTGTTGCTATCTTGTCTTTTATAATCATATGGGCAATGAGTAAAGAGTATGCTTTGCTATTGTTGTCTTGCCTTTTATACTCATGCGGGCAAGGACTATGCTTTTGTTTTTGTAGTTTTCGCCTTTTATATTCTTTCAAGTAAAGAGCCTACTTTTACTGTTGTTGCCATCTCGCCTTTTCTACTTGTGCGGGCTTAGAGTCTGGTTTTGTTGTTGCTGTTGTCTCTCCTTTTTTACTCTTGCAGGAAAGCAACATGCTTTGTTGTTGTTGTCATGCATTTTGTATTCGTATGGGCAACGAGTATGCTTTGTTGTCACCGTCTTACCTTTTTAGCTCTTACGGGCTAGGAGTCTACATTTTTTGTTGCTGCTGTCTCGCATTTTATACTCGTGCAGTTAAAAATTATGCTTTAATGTTGTCGACTCGTCTTTCATGCTCGCGCGGGCTAGGAGTATGCTTTTGTTGTTGTTACTGTCTCGCCTTTCATACTCGTGCAGGTAAGCAGTATGCTTAGTTGTCGCTGTCTCACCTTTTGTACTCTTACGGGCAAGGAGTCTGCTTTTGTTGTTGTTGCTGTCTCGCCTTTTATGCTCATGCGGGCAAGGAGTCTGGTTTTGTTGTTGTTGTCATCCCGCATTTTATATTAGTGCGGGCTAGGCATAAACTTTTGTTGTCGTGCTTTTTATGTTATATAGTCTTGAAGGGAATGAGGCTACTTTTGCTGTTGTTTCCATCTCGCCTTTGACACTTGCACGGGTAAGGAGTTTAGTTTTGTTGTTGTTATTGTCTCATCCCTTGTATCGTGCAGGCAAGGAGTCTGCTCTTTTTGTGGTTGTAGTCTCGTCTTTTATGCTCGTCCGGGCTAAGAGTCTACTTTATTATTCCTGCCATCTCACCTATTATGATCTTGCGGCAAGGAGTATGCATTGTTGCCATCTCGCCTTTAAAACTCTTGTAGGTAAGGAGTATGCTTTGCTGTTGCTGGCTTGGCTTTTATACTCTTGCGGCCAAGGATAAAACTTTGATGTTGCCCTCTCGCCTTTTGTACTCGTGTGAGCTAAGAGTATGTTGCTGCTGTTATTGTCGTCCTGCCTTTTATGCTTGCACAAGCAAAGAGTCTAGTTTTGTTCTTGTTGTCGTCACGCCTTTTATACTTGCGTCAGAAAAGAGCGTGCTTTGTTGTTGCCGTCACGCCTTTTATACTATTATAGGCAAGGAATCAGCTTTTGTTGGTGTTGTCGTCTCACAATTTGTACTCGTACAGGCAAGGAGTCTGGTTTTCTTGTTGTTGCTGTCTCATCTTTTATACTCGTTCGGGCAAAGAGTATGCTTTACGGTTGTCGTCTCGCCTTTTGTGCTCCTGTGGGCAAAGAGCATGTGTTTGATGATGTTGTCGTCTTAGCTTTTACACTTGTGTGGGCAAAGAGTAATGCTTTTGTTGTTGTTGTCATCTCGCCTTTTATACTCATGCGGGCGAGGAGCATGCTTTGATGTTGTCGGCTCGCCTTTTATACTCATACGGGCAAAGAATATGCTTTGTTGTTGCCATTTTGCCTTTTATACTCGTGCAGGTAAGGAGCATGCTTTGTTGTTGTCGGCTTGTGTTTTATACTCTTGCGGGCAAAGAATATGCTTTGTTGTTGCCATTTCGCCTTTTATACTCGTGCAGGCAAGCAGCATGCTTTGTCGTACCCATCTAGCCATTTCTAGTTGCACAGGCAAGGAGTATCCTTTGTTGTTGCTGTCTCGCCTTTTATACTCTTGCAGGCACAAGGGGTTTGTTTTTGTTGTCGTCGTAGTCTTGCCTTTTATTCTCGTGAGCGCTAGGCATCTACTTTGCTGTTGTTACCATCTCACCTTTTATACTCGTGCAAGCAAATAGTTTAGTTTTTTTATACATTTTGCCTTTTATGTTCTTGCAGGCAAGGAGTCTACTTTGGTTATTGTTGTCATCTCGCCTTTTATACTCATGTAAGCAAGGTATCTAGTTTTGTTGTTGTTGTTATCTTGCCTTTTATACTTGGGTGGGCGAAGAGAATACTTTTGCTATTGTACTTGTCGCATTTTATACTCTCGCGGGCAAGAAATCTGCTTTTCTTGTTGTTGCCGTTTTGCCTGTTATACTCATGCCAGCAAGGAGTCTACTTTGTTGTTGCCATCTCGCCTTTTATACTCATGCGGGCAGGGAGTATGCTTTTGTTGTTATTGTTGTCGTCTCACTAGTGAGGGCTAGGCGCTTGCTTTGTTGTTGCCGTCTCGCCATTTATACCTATATGGGCAAGGAGTCCAGTTTTGTTGTTGTTGCCGTCTTGCCCTTTTATACTCATATGGGCAAACAATATGCTTTGTTATTGCCATCTTACCTTTTATACTCAAGCAGGCAAGAATTATGCTTTGTTGTTACCGTCTCGTCTTTTGTATTATTGCGGGCAAGGAGTCTACTTTTGTTGTTGTTGTGGTCTTACCTTTTACACTCTAGTGGGCTAGAAGTCTACTTTGTTGTTGCTACCGTCTCACCTTTTATAGTTGTGTAGGTTAGGTGTATGCTTTAGTTGTTGTGCTTTTAGCCCTTTACACTCTTGCAGCCAAGGAGTCTGATTTTGTTGTTGTTGTTGTCCCGCCTGTTATGGTCATGCTAGTAAAGATTCTGGTTTTGTTGTTGTTGTTGTCTCACCTTTTGTACTCGTGTGGGCACGAAGTATTCTTTTGTTGTTGTACTTTTTGCTTTTTATACCCTTCTAGGAAAGGAGTCTAGTTTTACTGTTGTTTTCGTCTTGCCTATTATACTCGTGTGGGCAACGAGTATACTTTTGTTGTTGTACTTTTTGCACTTTATATTCTTTTGGGCAAGAAGTCTACTTTTGCTGTTGTTGCCATCTCATCCTTACAATTGTGTGGGCAAAGAGTCTAGTTTTGTTGTTGATGTCATCTCGCCTTTTATACTCAGGTGGTCGAGGAGTATACTTTTGATGTTGTACTTGTCACCTATTATACTCTTGCAGCCAATGAAACTGCTTTTTTTGCTGTTGTCGTCACATATTCTATACATGTATGGGCTAGGAGTCTGTTTTCCTATTGTTGCTGTCTCGCCTTTTATACTCTTGTGGACAAGGTGTATGTTTTGCTGTTGTTGTCTTGCCTTTTATACTCGTGCGTGCAACGAGTAAGCTTTAATGTTGCCTTCTCGCCTTTTATACTCGTGCGGGTAAGAAGCATGCGTTGCTGTTGCCCCCTCGCCGTTTATATGCTTGCAGGTAAGAAGTATGGTTTTGTTGTTGTTTGCCGTCTCGCCTTTTATACTTGTACAGGTAAGCAGTCTGGTTTTGTTGTTGTTGTCGTCTCGGCTTTTTTACTCATGCGGGCAAGCAGCGTGCTTTGTTGTTGCCGTTTGACCTTTTATAGTCGTGCGGGCAAGGAGTATGTTTTGTTGTTACCGTCTCGTTTTTATAGTCGAACGGATGAGGAGTATACTTATGTTTTTGTACTTGTCACCTTTGATACTCTTCCAGACAAATAGTCTAGTTCTGTTGTTGTTGCTATCTGGCCTTTTATACTCGTGCAGGCAAGGAATAAGCTTTTGTTGTTGTGTTTTTTGCCTTTTAAACTATTGAGGGCACGGAGTCTACTTTTGTTGTTCTTGCCGCATCACATTTTATACACGTGTAAGCAATGAGTCTGGCGTTGTTGTTGTTGTCGTCTTTGCCTTTTATACTCGTGCAGCCAAGGAGTATACTTTCGTTGTTGTACCTTTCAACTTTTATCCTTTTGCGGGTAAGGAGTCCACTTTTTTTGTTGTTTTCATCTCGCCTTTTATACTCATGCAGACTGGAAGTCTGCTTTTGTTGTTGTTGTTGCCTTGCCTTTTATACTCGTAGAGGCAAGGAGTCTAGGTTTGTTGTTGTTGCCACCTCGCCTTTTATACTAGTGCCGACAAGCAATCGGCTTCATTATTGCCGTCTTGCCTTTTGCACTTGGGCCGGCGCGGAGCATACTTTTGTTGTCGTACTTGTCGCCTTTTATACTCTTGCGGGCAAGGAGTCTGGTTTTGTTATTATTGTCGTCTAGCTTTTTATACTCGTGAGGGCTATGTTTTTGCTTTGCAATTGATACCGTCTCACCTTTTATGCTCATGCAGGCAAGGAGGATACTTTTGATTTTGTACTTTTTGCCCTTTATATTCTTCTAGGCATGGAGCCTACTTTTGTTGTTGTTTTCGTCTGGCCTTGTATACTCGTCCGGGCTGGGAGTTTGCTTTTGTTGTTGTTGACACCTTGCCTATTATACTCGTGCGGGCAGGGAGTATGCTTTTTTGTCGTTGCCGTGTCGCCTTTTATACTCGTACGGGCAAGAAGTCTGGCATGTTGTTGTTGCCGTCGAGCCTTTTGTACTCGTGGGAGCAAGCAGCATGCTTTGTTGTTGCCATATTGCCTTTTATACTTGTGTGGGCAAGGTATATGCTTTGTTGTTGTCGTCTTGCTTTTTATACTCGGGCGTGTGAGGACTATACCTTCATTGTGGTACTTTTTGCATTTTATACTCTTGCAGGTAAGTAGTCTGGTTTTGTTGTTGTTGCCTTCTCGCCTTTTATATTCGTGCAGGCAAAGAGTATACTTTTGTTGATATACTTTTTGCCTTTTATACTGTTGCAGGCAAGGAGTCTACTTTTATTGTTGTTGCCATTTTGCCTTTTATGCTCGTGTGGGTAAGGAGTCTGGCTTTGTTGTTGTTGCTGTCTCGCCTTTTATACTCGTGTTTGTAGGGAGTATACTTTTGTTATTGTGCCTTTTGCCTTTTATACTCTTGCAGGCAAGGAGTCTCCTTTTATTGTTGTTGCCGTCACACCTTTCATACTCGTGCGGGCTAGGAGTCTGCTTTGCTGTTATTAGCATCTCGACTTTCATATTCGTGCAGGCAGGGTGTACGGTTTTGTTATCGTTTGCCGTCTCGCCTTTTGTACTCATGCGGGCAATGAGTATACTTTTGCGGTTGTACTTTTTGCCTTTTATACTGTTGCGGGCAAGGAGTTTGCTTTTGTTGTTGTTACTGTCTCGCCTTTTATACCCATGCAGGCAAAGAGTCTAGTTTTGTTGTTGTTGCCCTCTCGCCTTTTATACTCATGCGGGCAAGGAGTGTGCTTTTGTTATTGTTGTTGTCTCACGTTTTATACTCGTGTGGGCTAGGAGTGTGCTTTGTTGTTGTTACTGATGTCTCGCCTTTTATACTCATGTGGGCAAGAGTATACTTTTGTTGTTGTACCTTTAGCCTTTTACACACTAGAGAGCAAAGAGCATGCTTTTGTTGTTGTTACTATCTCACATTTTACACCTGTGCGGGCAAGGAGTCTGGTTTTGTTGTTGTTGCCGTCATGCCTTTTATGCTCGTGTGGCCAATGAGTGTGCTTTGCTGTTGCCGACTCACCTTTTATATTCATGTGGGCAAGGAGCGTTCCTTTTTTAATGTTGTCGTCAAACCTTTTATACTTATGAGGGCAAGGAATTTGGTTTTGTTATTGTTGCCGTGTCGCCTTTTATGTTCGTGAGGGTGAGGAGCATGCTTTGTTGTTGTCGCCTCACCTTTTATACTCGTGCAAGTAAGGAGTATCCCTTGCTATAGCCGTCGCGCCTTTTATACTTGTGCAGGCAATGACTATGCTTTTGTTATTGTTGCCATCTCAACGTTTATACTTGTACGGGCAAGTAGTCGAACTTTGTTGTTGCTGTCTCAACTTTTATAATGCCTTTTATACGTGTGCGGGTAGGGAATATGCTCCGCTGTTACCGTGTTGCCTTTTAAGACCATGTAGGCAAATAGTATGCTTTGCTGTTGCTATCTCGTATGGACAAGGGGTTTGGTTTTGTTGCCATTACCGTCTTGCCTTTTATTCATGTGCGGGCAAGTAGCACGCTTTGTTTTTGTCATCTCGCCTTTTATACTTGTGTAGACATGGAGTTTGCTTTGTTGTTGCTTTCTCACCTTTTATACACTTGCAGGCAAAGTGTATGGTTTTGTTGTTGCTGCCATCTCAATTTTTATACTGGTTTGGGCAAGGAGTATTCTTTGTTGATGTCATCTCGGCTTTTACAGTCATGCGAGTGAAGGGTATGCTTTTGTTGTTCTTACTGTCTCGCCTTTTACGCTCGTGCGAGCAAGGATTCTTGCTTTGCATTGTTTTCATCTTGCCTTTCATACATGTGTGGGGTAAGAGTATGCTTTGCTATTGTTATCTCGCCTCTTATACTCGTGCAAACAAAGAATGTGCTTTTGTTGTTGTTGCCATTTCACATTTTACACTTGTGCGGCCAAAGAGTGTGGTTTTGTTGTTGTTGTCATCTTGCCTTTTATACTCGTACGGGCAAGGAGCATGCTTTTTAGTTGTCGTCTCGCCCTTTATACTCTTGCGGGAAAGGAATATGCTTTGCTATTGCTGTCTCGCCTTTTATACTCATGCGGCCAAGGAGTATGCTTTTGTTATTATTGTTGTCTCAACTTTTATACACGTACGGGCACTGAGTCTGGTTTTGTTGTTATTGTCATCTCATCCTTTATACTTGTGAGGGCAAGGAGTATGCTTTGTTGTTGTTGTCTCGTCTTTTATACTTTTGCAGGCAAGGAGTATGTTTTACTGTTGCCGTCTCGCCTTTTATACAATTGATGGAAAGGAGTATGGTTTATACTCATGCAGGCAAGGAGTATGCTGTGCAATTGCTATCTCGCCTTTTATACCCATGTGAGCAAGGAACATCCTTTTGTCATTGTTGTCATCTCGCCTTTTATACTCATATGGCAAGGAGTCTAGTTTTGTTGTTGTTGCCATCTACTCACCATTTATACTCATGTGGGCAAGGAGTATACTTTTGTTTTTGTACTTTTTGCTTTTTATACTCATGCAGGCAAGGAGTCTGCTTTGCTATTGTTACCATCTCACATTTTACACTCTTGCGAGCAAGTAGTATACTTTTGTTGTTGTACTTTTTGCCTTTTATACTCTTGCGGACAAGGAGTCTAGTTTTGTTGTTGTTTTCGTCTCGCCTTTTATCATTGTGCGGGCAAGGACTGTAGTTTTGTTGTTGTTACCATCCCGCCTTCTATACTTGGGAGGGCAAGGAGTGTACTTTCGTTGTTGTGTTTGTCATCTTTTATGCTCTTGCAAGCAAGGAGCCTGGTTTTGTTGTTTTCGCCTTCTCGCCTTTTACACTAGTGCGAGCTAGGAGTCTGCTTTGCTGTTGTTTCCATCTTGCCTTTTTGAACGCGTGCAAGAAGGTGTATACTTTTCTTGTTGTACTTTTCGCCTTTTATACTCTTGCGAGTAATGAGTCTAATTTTGTTCTTGTTACTGTCTCGCATTTTATACTTGTGCAGGCAAAGAGTCTGGTTTTGTTGCTATTGCCGCCTCGCCTTTTATACTCTAGCAGACAAGGAGTCTACTTCTGTTGTGGTTTCCGTCTCACCTTTTATCTTCGTACAGTTTAGGAGAGTAGTTTTGTTGTTGTTGTCGTCCTACCTTCTATACTCGGGAGGGCAAGGAGTCTACTTTTGTTGTTGTGCTTGTTGCCTTTTATACTCTTACAGGCAAGGAGTCTAATTTTTTTGTTTTTGCCTTTTCGCCTTTTGCACTCATGCAGGCTAGGAGTCTGCCTTTGTATTGTTGCCATGTTGCCTCTTATACACGCGCACGAAGGAGTATACTTTTCTTGTTGTACGTTTTGCCTTTTAAGCTCTTGCGGGCAATGAGTCTACTTTTGTTGTTGTTACTATCTTGCATTTTATACCTGTGCTAGCAAAGAGTCTGGTTTTGTTGTTATTGCCGCGTCGTCCTTTACACTCGTGCAGGCAAGGAGTATGCTTTGCTATTGCCATCTTGCCTTTTATGCCCGTGCAAGCAAAGAGTATACTTTTATTGTTGTTGTTATCTCTCCTTTTATGATCGTACGGGCAAGGAGTCTGGTTTTGTTGTTGTTGCAGTCTCTCCTTTTATACTCAAGTGGGCGAGGAGAATGCTTTGTTGTTGTTGTCTTACCTTTTATACTCGTGTGGGCTGCTTTTGTTGTTGTTGTCGTCTCATCTTTATACTAATGCGGGCTAGGAGTATGCTTTGTTATTGCTACCGTCTCCACTTTTATACTCGTACAAGCATGGAGTATACTTTTGTTGTTGTACTTTTTGCCTTTTATACTCTTGCTAATAAAGAGTCTACTTTAGCTGTTTTTTCCATCTTGCCTTTTATCTTCGTGCGAGCAAGGACTTTCGTTTTGTTGCTGTTGCCGTCCCACATTTATACTTAGGCGGGCTAGGAGTATACTTTTATTGTTGTGTTTGTCGCCTTTCATACTCTTGCCAGCAAGGACTCTGCATTTGTTGTTTTTGCTGTCTTGCCTTTTAAAATCGTGCGAGCTAGGAGTTTGATTTGCTATTGTTACTGTCTCGCCTTTTTTACTCATACAAGCAAGGAGTATACTTTTGTTGTTGTACTTTCGCCTTTCATACTCTTATGGGCAAAGAGTTTGCTTTTGTTGTTGTTACTGTCTCGCCTTTTATACCCATGCGGGCAAAGAGTTTGATTTTGTTGTTGTTGCCATCTCGCCTTTTATTCTTGTGCAGGTAAGGAGTATGCTTTGTTGTTGCTGTCTCGCCTTTTAAACTCGTGCCAGTAAGGAGTATACTTTACTATCGCCGTCTCGCCTTTTTTACTCGTACGAGTAAAGAGTATGCATTTGTTGTTCTTGCCATCTCACCTTTACACTCGTATGGGCAAGGAATCTACATTTATTATTTTTTCTGTCTTGCCTTTATACTCGTACGGGTGAGGAACATGCTTTGTTGTTGCTGCCTCACCTTTTATGCTCATACGAGCAAGGAGTATACTTTTATTGTTGTACATTTTGCCTTTTATACCCTTGTAGGCGAGGTGTCTGCTCTTATTGTTGTTACTATCTTGCCTTTTATACCCATGTAGGCAAGAAGCCTGGTTTTGTTGTTGTCGTCGTCTCGCCATTTATTCTTGTGTGGGTAAGTAGTATGCTTTGTTGTTGCCATCTCACCCTTTAGTTGTGTGGGCAAAGAGTCTAATTTTGTTTCTGCTGCCAACTCGCATTTTATACTCTTTTAGGCAAGAAGCAAGCTTTATTATTGTCATCTCGCTTTTTATACTTGCATGGGCTGAGAGTTTGCTTTTGTTGTTGTTGCCATCTTGCCTTTTATACTCTCGCGGGCATAGAGTCTGCATTTGTTGTGGTTGCTGTCTCCTTTTTATGCTCACGTAGGCTAGGAGTATGCTTTGTTGTTGCTATTGTTTTCCCTTTTATACTCGTGTGGGAAAAGAGTATACTTTTGTTGTTGTACCTTTTGCCTTTTATACTCTAGCAGGCAAGGAGTCTACTTTTATTGTTGTTGCAGTCTCACCTTTTATCTTCGCATAGGCAAGGACTCTGGTTTTGTTGTTCTTGCCATCTTGACCTTTACACTCCAGCGGGCTAGGACTATACTTTTGTTGTTGTGATTGTTGCCTTTTCATACTCTTGCGGGCAAGGAGTCTACATTTGTTGTTTTTGTTGTCTAGCCTTTAAACTCGCATGGGCTACGAATCTGTTTTGCTGTTATTACCATCTTGCCATTTATACTTGTGCGGGTAAGGAGTAAACTTTTGTTATTATGTTTTTCACCTTTTATACTGATGTCTACAAAGAGTCTACTTTTGTTGTTGTTACTGTCTCGTTCTTATACCCGAGCGAGCAAGGAGTCTGATTTTGTTGTTGTTGCTGTCTTGCCTTTTATTCTTATGCAGATAAGGAGTATGCTTTGCTATTGCCGTCTCACCTTTTATACTCGTGCAGGCAAGGAGTAGGCTTTGCTATTGCTGTCTTGCGTTTTTTACTCGAGCGAGTAAAGAGTATGCTTCTGTTGTTCTTACCATCTCGCCTTTTACATTTGTACGGGCAAGAAGTCTACATATATTATTTTTACTGTCTTGCCTTTTATACTCGTACAGGTGAGGAGCATGCTTTGTTGTTACTGTCTCGCTTTTTATACTCATGCGGGCAATGAGTAAACTTTTGTTGTTGTACACTTCGCCTTTTATACTCTTATGGCAAGGTCTCTGCTCTTATTGTTGTCACTGTCTTGCCTTTTATACCCGTGTATACAAGGAGCCTAGTTTTGCTGCTGTTGTCGTCTCGCCATTTATTCTTGTGTGGTTAAGGAGTATGCTTTGCTGTTGCTATCTCGTCTTTTACTCGTGAGGGAAAGGAGTCTAGTTTTGTTGCTGCTGCCGACGGGCCTTTTATACTGGTAAAGGCAAGGAGTAAGCTTTGCTGTTGCCATCTTACTTTTTATACTTGCATGGGCAAGGAGTGTGCCTTTGTTGTTGTTGTCGTCTTGCCTTTTATGCTCACGTTGGCACAGAGTCTGCAATTGTTGTTGTTGTTGTCTCACTTTTATGCTCGCACGGGCTTGGAGTATGCTTTCTTGTTGCTACTGTCTCCCCTTTTTTATTCGTACGGGCCAGGAGTATATGCTTGTTGTTGTAGTTTTCGCCTTTTATACCATGGTGAGCAAGGAGTCTACTTTTGCTGTTGTTGCCTTCTCACCTTTTATCTTCATGCGGGCAAGGACTCTAATTTTGTTGTTGTTGTCGTCCTGCCTTTTATACTCTGGTGGGCTAGCAGTATACTTTTGTTGTTGTGATTGTCTACTTTCATACTCTTGTGGGCAAGGAGTCTGCATTTGTTGTCTAGCCTTTCAAACTCCCACGGACTACGAGTCTGCTTTGCTGTTGTTACAATCTCGTCTTTTATACTTGTGCGGCCAACGAGTAAACTTTTGTTGTTGTACTTTTCACCTTTCATACGCTTGTCGGCAAAGAACTTGCTTTTGTTATTGTTACTGTCTCGTCTTTTATACCCGTGCAGGCAAGGAGTCTGATTTTGTTGTTGTTGCTGTCTCGCCTTTTATTCTTGTGCAGGCAAGGAGTACGCTTTGCTGTTGCTGTCTCGCCTTTTATACTCGTGCAAGCAAGGAGTACGCTTTGCTGTTGTTATCTCGCCTTTTATACTCGTGCAGGCATGCTTTGCTGTTGCCATCTCACCTTTTTTACTAGTGCGAGTAAAAAGTATGATTTTGCTATTGTTACCATCTCCCCTTTCATACTCATACGGGCGAGGAGTTTGCATTTATAGTTTTTGCTGTCTCACCCTTTATATTCGTGTAGGTGAGGAGCATGCTTTGTTGTTGTTGTCTCGCCTTTTATACTCGTATGGGCAAGGACGATACTTTTCTTGCTGTACATTTTGCCTTTTATAGTCTTGCGGGCAAGGTATCTGCTTTTGTTGTTGTTGTTGTCTCGCGTTTTATACCCGTGCAGGCAAGGAGTCTAGTTTTGTTCTTGTTGTCCTCTCGCCTTTTATTCTCGCGTAGGTAAGGAGTATGCTTTGCTATTGCTATCTCGCCTTTTTACTTGTGCAGGCAAGGAGTCTAGTTTTGTTATTGTTACCTACTCGCCTTTTATACCTGTGCGAGAGTGAAATATGCTTTGTTGTTGCCGTCTCGCCTTTTATACTCTAGCGAGCAAGGAGCATGCTTTTGTTGTTGTTATCGTCCTGTCTTTTATACTCGTGCGGGCAAGGACTCTGGTTTTGTTGTTGTTCCCGTCTCGCTTTTTCTGCTCGTGCGGGTAAGGAGCATGCTTTGTTGTTACCATCCTGCCTTTTATACTCATGCGTGTAAAGAGTATGCTTTGTTGTTGCCGTCTCGCCTTTTATGCTATTGTTAGGAAGGAATATGCTTTGTTGTTGCGATCTCACCTTTTATTCGTGCGGGCCTGTTCCCTAATTTTGTCTAGCAAGTCACTCTGCACTTGAGTGAGGACAGCAACCGTCTCTTGCACTTGTCGACGACTTAGGGCATCCGCCACCTGATTTTGCCTGTCTGGCTTGTGTTCCCAAGTAAAATCGTACTCAGCCAAAAACTCCTACCACTGCGCCTGCCGTGGAAAAAGCTTCTTTTGAGTCTGAAAGAATGTGTTAGCCACATTTTCGGTCTGAACCACGAATCGGGTACCCAGCAAATACACCCTCTAGGTGCGAAGGCAATGCACCACTACCAGCATCTCTTTCTCATGGGTTGAGTACCGCTGCTCTGCATCATTGTGGGCTGGTTCTAAAGTATGACAGTCCTTCACAGTGGTGAAAAAGTTGGCAATGTTGCATACAGGTTGCAGCTCCCAAAAAGGTTGAAGGTGCATCCAACCTTCCATGTGAGTTTCTTGAAGCCCTTCCACGAGGAAGCAGACGATGAGCCTCCAAGGAAACAAGCACGACGTGCTCCCCCTATAATCAGAATTGAGTTCCAGCGTGAAGTGGAGAGAATTCTAGACCACCGAACACAGGGACAAAGCAAGAAGAACAGGCGGGTTGAGTACTTGAAGTGGAAGAATGCCCCCGATAGTGAGGCGAGCTGGGAAAGAGATGTGACTTTATGGCAGTTCAAGAAGCCGGTGGAAAACTACGTATCAACCTTACCAACGAGGACATTGGCTTCAACAGGTGGGGGTGGTTTGTTAGCCCCATGAACACTTGGCATGCAGGAGTTGGCGGCACCTTACGCCAATTCCTAGCATGGGACTTTGGAGTGGCCGGGCACTCCTTGAAGCAAGGTGAAAGCTGAGAGGGTCAGCGTAGGCACGGGCCTACATGCGGGTCACAGTGCAGACCAAGACTTCAGTTGCACAAAGGATGCTGGGCTACATGTTGGTGGGATCGATTAGATGGGTCATGGGCTTGGGCCTAGAGGCCCAAAACACAGGACTGGGTCTTGGCCAAGTTTGCATGGCACTGCATAGCACTGCGTGGCACCGAGTCTCCTACGACGTGTGGAACGTGGGGATTTGCAGGTGTGGCTCTATCCGGTTGGCTGAGCATCAGGATAATGCTCATCAGATCGTACATGGCAAAAATCGTGGGTAGATAAGGCTTATCGAGATCAAGTGATGGATGATTGTGGGAGATAAGGCTTATCAGGATCAAATCATGGATGAGATCGTGGGAAGATGAGGGTTATCAGCCACGATAGAGATCGTGAGGGAATAATGTTTATCTCCAAGACCTAGATAGCTGGGGGTGTCAACTATATATAGACCCTACGGGTTGTCATTTGTACTCAGTGAAAGAGAAATCACTAAGAGAGAAAGAGTGAAACACTGTTGAGAGTTCAGGTGATTGTTCCTTTGCATTACTTGAGTTAAGTAAAACAAGGTTGGGAAAGGTTCTCGTATATGCTCTTGTGTCTCTTTTAAGTGTGTTAGTTGTGTGCCTACTTATAAAGTTCCATTGTGCCTACTTATAAAGTTCCAATGGTAGGTGGTTCGGGTTTTGACCGTCTCTTGCACTTGTCGGCGACTTAGGGCATCTGCCACCTGATTTTGCCTTCCTGGCTTGTGTTCCCAAGTAAAATCGTACTCAGCCAAGAACTCCTGCCACCGCGCCTGCCGTACAGAAAGCATCTTCTGAGTCTGAAAGAATGTGTTAGCCACATTGTCAGTCCGAACCACGAACCTGGTACCCAACAAATACACCCTCCATGTGCGAAGGCAATGCACCACTGCCAACATCTCCTTCTCATGGGCTGAGTACCGCTGCTCTGCATCATTGAGTTTCTGGCTCTCATAGGCAATGGGGTGGCCTTTTTACACCAACACACCTCCAATGGCTTTGTCTGAGGCGTCAGTTAGCATGCTGAAAGGCAACTTGAAATCAAGTAGCCTCAGGATCGGCTCCGTGGACACCACTGCCTTCAACTTGTTAAAGGCTTTTGGCAATCTATGGTCCACCTCCAGGGTCTATCATTCTCGAGTAAGTTTGTCAATGGGGCCACCTTTTTGGAGTAACCCTACACGAACTTCCTGTAATAGTTAGACAAACCAACAAAGGATCTCAACTCAAACACTTTGGTAGGGGCCTCCCACTCCACTATTGCCTAGACTTTTCTCTCGTCCATTTTAGCTTGCTCTCGACTCACCCTATGCCCAAGGAACATTATCTGATGTCGGGCGAACTCACATTTTTCCTTTTTAACATATAATTGGTGCTCTCTCAACTTATACAACACCAACCTCAGGTGGGACAAGTGATCCTCCAAGGACTCACTATGCACAATACAACCACAAAATGATCAACAAAGTCATGAAACACATCATTCGTTAAATTACAGAAAGTAGCAGGGGCGTTAGTCAAACCGAATGGCATCACCAAGAATTCGTAGGAGCCATAGCGAGTGATGCACATGGTTTTCCCCTCATCTCCTTCTGCAGTCCTGACTTGCCAATATCCAAACCGCAGATCTAGCTTGGTGAAGTATGAGGCTCTCGCTAACCTGTCAAACAAGTCCACTATCAATGGAATAGGCTACTTGCTCTTTACCGTTACCTTGTTCAGAGCCCTGTAATCAACACACATCCAGAGGGAGCCATCATGTTTCCTCTAAAACAACACTGGGGCACCATATGGCGCTTTGGAGCGCTGAATTAGGCCTGCATCCAGCAACTCCGTCAATGCTTCCTCAGTTCTGCCAACTCTAGCGGACTCATGCGATATGGGGCTTGTGCTGGTGGTTTGGAACCGGGCACCAAATCGATCTTGTGGTCAGTGGCACACCTCGGGGGAAGACACTTGGGGAGTTCAGGAGGCATCATGTCAGTGAACTTTCCCAACAGATCTGCTACACTGTCAGGCACGTTCGCAACTATACCTTCTTTGATCTCCATCAAAGCCGTAAGGTAGGTGACTTCTCCCTTCTTCAACCCATGCTTGACCTGCATAGTTGATAGCATACCACCCGACTTCCCACCAATACTGGAAGAGGGAGTGAACGTCCTAGGAATGAAACATGGATGATCCTTATGCATGATCATGAGACCACCCAAGTGAGGCAACAGAGCAACTTTTGCGCTCACAAAGAAATCAACCCCCAGTATGATATCAAAATCATCTAACGGAACCACAGTGAAGTTAAGCTTGCCAGACCAATTGCCCATAGTTACCTCCACTCCCAGTGTCGTGCCAAGCACCTCCCGGGCTGGTAAGTTGACTGCCTGTACTCGACTCCCGGTCTTGGTGACTTTTAGACCCAGTGACTCCACTAAGGACTCAGCCACGAAGTTGTGGGTAGCACCCATGTCAGCCATCACCATCAACTCCTTACTTCTGAGCCCGATCTTTGCATACATCAAGCCAGATTGTGGGGCACGTCTAGCTTACACAGTACTCACCAGCTGTAGAGGATTGACATGAGAGGGGCCAACATCATCCGAGGGGCCACTCTCCTCAGCAACTATGGCACTTAACTTCTCTCGCTTGGGGCACTCCTTGGCCCTGTGTGGTCCATTACATATGAAACAACCCGAGTTAGTTTTGCCTTTACCTTGTTCTTGGTAGATGACTTTGCCTTTATCATTGTCGCCACCGTTGTGCTTATCCTTCTTGCCTTCCTTCTTCTTCTTGCAATTGTCTTTGGGCTGTTTCCCAACATTAGAATCAGGAGACTTGTTGATCCGAAAATCAACTAAACCGTCAGCCGCAGCCATTGCTGAAGGAAGGTCCTTCACACCTTGCCTTCTAAGCTCGAGTTGAGCCTAGGGTTGTAGACCAGAAAGGAAGTTGAAAAGCTTGTCCTCATCTGACGTGTTGCGGATGTCAAGCATCAAGGAACTGAATTCCTTCACGTAGTCACGCGTCATACCACTCTGCTTCAACTTCTTCAAGGATTCCCTCGCAACACATGACGTGTTGCAGGGCAAGAACTGGTCCTTCAACTCTTTTTTTAGGCTCTCCCACGTCTCGATCTTAGGCCTGCTCGCACTTGCACTGTCATCAAACTAAGTCCGCCACCACAGCTTAGCATCCTTGGCTAGATACATGCTGGTCAGATTGACCTTCTCGTTGTCTGGCACTCGGGCAGCTTTGAAGTACTGCTCCATATCCCACTGAAAGTTCTCGATCTCTTTGGCATCCCTCGCTCCCTCAAAGGCTTTTGGCTCTGGTACCTTCATCTTGGTCGCACCATCCACAACACCTCCGCTCGGTTGAGAGGCTACAGCCTTCTTGAGGATGGCTATCTCTGCTGCCAATTCCTCAAGCTGAAAAGCTGTGTCTGAAGAGGCCACCACCTCTTATTGCCGTTGCAGATCGATTGTGTACTGCTCATGGAGTGCCAACGTTGGGAACACGATGGAATTTGCACCCTCTGGAAGTTTACCAAGTACCTCAAAGAGCTTGGCTATGCGCTCACATACAGTATCAAGACCCGAATCACCTGCCATTGGTCGAACCTTTTTGCTCTGATACCAGCTGTCACAAGGCTAATTTTCTCACCCAAAATTTCGCCTTGTGATGGCACTAAGTCACACTTAGTCTCAGCCAACCGCACACACAATGATTTGCACAATAGAACTTTGTAAGTGGGCACACAACTCACACACTCAAAAGAGGCACAAGAGCATATACAGGAACCTTTCCCAACATTTTATTATTTAACTCATGTAATACAAAGGAACAATCACTTGAACTCTCAACAGTGTTTCACTCTTTCTCTCTGAGTGATTTCTTTCTTTCACTAGGTACAAATGACAACCCATAGGGTCTACATATAGCTGACACCCCCAGCTATCTAGGGCTTGGAGATAAACATTATCTCCCCACGATCTCTATCGCGGCTGATAACCCTCATCTTCCCACGTTCTAATCCATGACTTGATCCTGAAAAGCCTTATCTCCCACGATCATCCATCACTTGATCTCGATAAGTCTTATCTACCCACGATCGTTTGCCATGCACGATCTGATGAGCATTATCCCGATGCTCGGCCACCAAGATAGAGCCACACCTGCACGTCCCCACATTCTACACGTCGTAGGAGACTCGGTGCCACGCAGTGCCATACATACTTGGTCAAGACCTAGTCTTGTGCTTTGGGCCTCTTAGCCCAACCCATGGCCCATTTGATGGAGCCCATGAACATGCAGCCCAGCATCCTTTGTCCAACCCAAGTCTTGGTCCACACTGAGACCCGCTTGTAGGCCCGTGCCTACGCTGATCCTCTCAGCTTTCACCTTGCTTCAAGGAGTGCCCAGCCACTCCAAAGTCCCATCCTAGGAATAGGTGCAAAATGCCGCCAACTCCTGCATGCCAAGTGTTTAATGGGCTAACAGTAGGCCTCTATCCTACCATCGAAAGTTGATAGGGCAGAAATTTGAATGATGCGTCACTGGCATGTTGGCCATGCGATCCGTCGAGTTATCATGAATCATCAGAGCAACGGGCAAAGCCCGCGTCGACCTTTTATCTAATAAATGCATCCCTTCCAGAAGTCAGTGTTTGTTTCACGTATTAGCTCTAGAATTGCTACAGTTATCCAAGTAGCAGGTGCCATCAAACAAACTATAACTGATTGAATGAGCCATTCGCAGTTTCATACTCTAAATTAGTTCATACTTACACATGCATGGCTTAATCTTTGAGACAAGCATATGACTACTGGCAGGATCAACCAGGTAGCATTCCTTCACAACGCCCGTGACTGCACGCACGGCACTAACCCAACCAAATGGTAGGGGGGCCGATGACGAAACGGGCATGGCAGTCGTGTTATAGAGGGACAAAGGCTCTGTTCGAACAAACGTGGAGTAGAACGACAGTTCCGTTGTCCGAGTAATGTTCCGAATCTGAGAGCATGGCTGTCGAACCATTTGGGTAGGCAGAGCGCGCTGGAGGACTGCGTGCGCGCGTAGGAAGGATTGCGTGCGCGCGGCCGGCCATAAAAGCGACTTGCTGGGCACACGCGCTGGGAGGATTACGTGCACGCAGCAGGCCTGACGCACAGGTTGCTGTGCGCGCGCTCTGAAAGACTGCTCACGCGCGGCAGGACCGAAGTGCAATGCACTGTGCGTGCGCACTGGGAGGACTGCTCGCACGTGCGGTAGGCTCGACGCGCAGCATGCAGTGCGCGCGCTGGTCCCCCACAGCGCACTGCTCCCCCAAGCCCACCATGCGTGTTGCTGGCTAGAGGAGAAGCCCGCTGCATTCCCAGCTCGCCGCGAGCCCTACTGGCCAGACAAGCAGCCCACTGCGCGCACTGCCGCTACTCCCCCAGCCCGCAGCGCGCGCTGCTCACCCAGGCCGTCGTGCGTGCTCCTGGCCAGACGAGCGGCACAGTGAACGCGCGGTCTGCTCCCACCAGCATGCTACGTGCCGGGCGAACTGCTGGACCAACGAGCGACACGCTGCGCGTGGCCCATCATGCTGCTAGCATCCCTCCCTTGTTCGGGTGCCTTGCTAGGTTTTTGTTAACCTCCCTCGCGGGCAGCAACGTGTGCAGAGCATGCTTGCTGGTAGCAACTTGTGTGGGGCTGAGCATGCTCTGAATCTATTCCTTGGCCATTTTTTAAGCCCGATCAGGTGGCTAATGCCTTGGCCGATCTTCCCGTAGCCTCGCTTGCTGATTCAACGGGTCGGTGCAAGGGAGTTGGTGCAAGGTACCATCAACTCTATCATGCTCTTTGGACGAGGGACTAGGGCATAACCTCCTCGCTGCCACCTAATGCAACTATCGAGCGTGTTGTGCGGTGCAACGGTTAGGGTGCTTACCCGGCTACCGTCCCTTGCTAGCCTGCCTCACTGGCCACCCGTGCTAACCTCCCATGCTGGCAGCAGCATGTGCGGAGCCAAGCAAGCTCCGAGTCCATTCCTTTGTCGTTTCGAATCCCCCTTTGGTGGCCAGTGCCTTGGTCGACGTTAGCAACACCTTGCTTGTTGACATGCCCAGCCCATGTCCATGCCCATTCGACGAGTTAGTGCAGGGCGCCAACAATCTATTCCTTGGCTGTTTTCGTACGTTGGCCGATTTTCCCATCACCTTGGTTGCTGACAAGCCCAAAACATGCCCATTCAACAAGTTGGTGCAAGTTTCCAGCAATCCATTACTTGGCCATTTTCATGCTGTGATCGATTTTCCCGTCACCTTACTTGCTGACATGCCCAACAAATGCCCATTCAGCGAGTTGGTGAAGTTGCCAACAATCCATTCCTTGGTTGTTTTCAAGCCTTCTTTGGTGGCCAATGCCTTAGCCGATTTTCCCATCACCTTGCTCGTGGACATGCCCAGCCCATGTCCACGTCCATTCAATGAGAGCCGGTCCGAGGTGCCAACAATCCATTCTTTCGTCGGTTTCATGCCGGCCGATTTTCCCATCGCCTGGCTTGTTGACATGGCCAGCACATGTCCATTCAACGAGTTGGTGCAAGTTTCCAACAATCCATTCATTTGCCTTTTCAAGCCTTCTTTGGTGACAAATGCCTTAGCGGATTTTCCAATCACCTTGCTTATGCCCAGTCCATGTCCACGTCCATGCCCGTTCTACGAGTCCGTGCAATGTGCCAACAACTCTATCCGGCTCTTTACTCGAGGGTCCAACACCTAACCTCCCCGTTGCCCGGTGCGAGCGTGCTGCCGAGGGTTCCTCATTGTAAGCCTCCCCAAACACACTACGCAACTATCCAACTTCTTGTGCGGGGCTCAACTTAGGGATTTCCAAGCCCGCACACTAGCCTCCCTAGCCGGCTCAAGAAAAGTTGGAAAAGTGATTTGAGGGGAGAGGGTGGGACTAATCGAAGCGACAAAGGGCTGAATCTCAGTGGATCGTGGCAGCAAGGCCACTTACAATACCCCGTCGTGTATTTAAGTCGTCTGCAAAGGATTCTACTCGTCGATCGGTAGAAATCGCAATTCAAGGCGGCAATCGTAACTCGTCCGTTGCGGGTGCTTGGCCCACGACACGTGTCTTTGGGGACCGTAGAGCCCCTACTGCGTGTCAATAATCGAACGACGGGCGCACGCGTCGCTTCTAGCCCAGATTCTGACTTAGAGGCGTTCAGTCGTAATCCAGCGCACGGTACCTTCGCGCCACTGGCTTTTCAACCAAGCGCGATGACCAATTGTGCGAATCAACAGTTCCTCTCGTACTAGGTTGGATTACTGTTGCGACGCCGTCTTCAGTAGGCTAAGACTAACCTGTCTCATGACGGTCTAAACCCAGCTCAATTTCCCTATTGGTGGGTGAACAATCCAACACTTGGTGAATTTTGCTTCACAATGATAGGAAGAGCCGACATCGAAGGATCAAAAAGCAACATCGCTATGAACGCTTAGCTGCCACAAGCCAGTTATCGCTGTGGTAACTTTTCTGAAACCTCTAGCTTCAAATTCCAAAGGTCTAAAGGATCTATAGGCCACGCTTTCACGGTTCGTATATGTACTGGAAATCAGAATCAAACGAGCTTTTACCCTTTTGTTCCACACGACATTTATGTTCTCGTTGAGCTCATCTTAGGACACCTGCATTATCTTTTAACAGATGTGCCGCCCCAGCAAAACTCCCCACCTGACAATCTCTTCCACCCGGATCAACCCGCCGAACGGCCTTTGTTCCAAAAGGAGGGGCGATGCCCCGCCTCTACTTCACGGAATAAGTAAATTAACATTAAAAGTAGTGGCATTTCACTTTTGCCAGGGGACCGGCTCCCACTTATCATACACCTCTCAAGTCATTTCACAAAATTGGACTAGAGTAAAGCCCAATAGGGTCTTCTCTCCCCGCTGATTCTGCCAAGCCTGTTCCCTTGGCTGTGGTTTCGCTAGATAGTAGACAGGGACAGTGGGAATCTCGTTAATCCATTCATGCGCGTCACTAATTAGATGATGAGCCATTTGGCTACCTTAAGAGAGTCATAGTTACTCCCGCCGTTTACCCGCACTTGGTTGAATTTCTTCACTTTGACATTTAGAGCAGTGGGCAGAAATCACATTGCGTTAGCATTCGCAGGGACCATCGTAACACTTTTTTTTAATTAAATAGTCAGATTCCCCTTGTTCGCACTAGTTCTGAGTCGACTGTTCGACTCCCGGGGAAGGCCCCCAGAGGAGCCGTTCCCAGTCTGTCCCCCGGCCGGCACACGGCGACCTGCTCTCGCAGTGAGAGCAACATGAGCCATCCGTCGATAACTGACGTGTTCGGGTCTGAGACCCCCGAGCACAGCCCTTAGAGCCAATCCTTTTCTCGAGGTTATGGATCCATTTTGCCGACTTCCCTTGCCTACATTGTTCCATTGACTAGAGGCTGTTCACCTTGGAGACTTGATGCGGTTATGAGTACGACTGGGCGCGGCAGGCACTCGGTCCTTCAGATTTTCAAGGGCCACCGGGGATGCACCGGACACCACTCGACATGCGGTGCTTTTCCAGCCCCTGGGCCCTACCTTCGACTGAGTTGTTTCCAGGGTGGGCAGGCTATTAAATAGAAAAGATAACTCTTCCCGAGGCCCCCGCCGACGTCTCCAGACTCCCTAACGTTGTCGTCAGCTGTCGCGTCCAGGTTCAGGAATTTTAACCCGATTCCCTTTCGAAGCTCGCGCGCGGGCGTGCTGTCGGATGGGCTTCCCCTGTCTCTTAGGATCTACTAATGTGCAAGTGTCGTTCACATGGAACCTTTCCCCTTTTCGACCTTCAAAGTTCTCATTTGAATATTTGCTACTACCACCAAGATCTGCACCGACGGCCGCTCCGCCAGGGCTCGTGCCCAGAGTTTTGCAACGACTGCCGCGCCCTCCTACTCATCAGGGCCTGGCCCTTGCCCCGACAGTCGGGTGTGGGTCACTCGCTTCAGCGCCATTCATTTTTGGGGCTAGTTGATTCGATAGGTGAGTTGTTACACGCTCCTTAGCAAATTTTGATTTCCATGACCACCGTCCTGCTGTGTTAATCGACCAACACCTTTTGTGGGATCTGGGTTAGCGCGTAGTTGGGCACCATAACCCAGCTTCTGGTTCATCCTGCATCGCCAGTTCTGCTTACAAAAAATGGCTCCCTTGGAGCTCTCGATTCTGTGGCACGACTCAATGGAGCAGTCGCACCGTCCTACCTATTTAAAGTTTGAGAATAGATCAGGGGAGTTGCTCCCCCGATGCCTCTAATCATTGGCTTTACCCGATAGAACTCGCACCGAGCTCCAGCTATCCTGGGAGAAACTTCAGAGGGAACCAGCTACTAGACGGTTCGATTAGTCTTTCGCCCCTATACCCAAACCAGACGAACGATTTGCACGACGGTATCGCTGCGGGCCTCCACTAGAGTTTCCTCTGGCTTCGCCCCACTTTTCTGACACCTCTAGCTTCAAATTTGCTTTTAGTCTTTCCCTGTGGTAACTTTTCTGACACCTCTAGCTTCAAATTTTGAAGGTCTGAAGGATCAATAGGCCACGCTTTCACGATTTGTATTCGCATTGGAAATCAGAATCAAACGAGCTTTTACTCTTCTGTTCCACACGAGATTTTTGTTCTTATTGAGCTAATCTTAGGAAACTTGCGTTATCTTTTAAAGGAAGTGTTGTCCTAGCCAAACTCTCCACTTGACAATGTCTACCACTTGGATCAGCCCGCCGAACAACCTTCCCTCCAAAAGGAAGGGTAATGCCTCGCCTCTGATTCACAGAATAAGTAAAATAACGTTAAAAGTAGTCCTTGTTCACTTTCGCCAAGGGACCGGCTCCCAGTTATCCTACACCTCTCAAGTCGTTTCACAAATTCAGACTAAAGTCAAGCTCAACAGGGTCTTCTTTCCCCACTAATTCCACAAAGCCCACTCCCTTGGCTATGGTTTTGCTGGATAGTAAACAGGGACAGTGGGAATCTCATTATAGTTACTCTCGCGAGGCATTTGACTACCTTAAGAGAGTCATAGTTACTCCCACCATTTACCCGCGGTTGGTTGAATTTCTTCACTTTGACATTCAGAGCACTAGGCAAAAATCACATTGCGTTAGCATTCTGAGGGACCATCGCAATGCTTTGTTTTAATTAAACAGTTGGATTCCCCTTAACAGCACTAGCTTTGAGTCAACTGTTCGACGCCCAGGGAAGGCCCCCAAAGTGGCCGTTCCCAGACCCTCACTCGGCTATCACACGAAGACTAGTTCTCGTCGCAGGAGCAGCTCGAGCAATCTACCGACAATGGATGGGCTCAGGGTTGGTACCCTCAGTCTTGAGAGCCAATCCTTTTCTCAAGGTAACAGATCTATTTTGCTGACTTCCCTTACCTACATTGTTCCGTTGACCAGAGGCTGTTCACCTTGGAGACCTAATGTAGTTATGAGTATGACCAGGCGCGGTAGGCACTCGGTCCCCTGGATTTTCAAGGGCTGTTGAGGATCACCGGACATCGCGAGACATGCAATGCCTTTTTAGCTGCTGGACCCTTCCTCCGACTAAGTCGTTTCCAGGGTGGGCAGGCTATTAAACAAAAAAGAAAACTCTTCCTGAGGCACTCACTGATGTCATCAGACTCCCTAATGTTGTCGTAAGCTGCCACATCCCAATGCGAGAATTTTAACTTGATTCCCTTTCAAAGCTCGAACTTGGAAGTGCTGTCGGACGGGCTTTCCTGGTCTTTTACCATGTGAGGGTGAGCAATGTGTCCACGATCGCGAGGACGACGTCTCCTTGGGTGTTTCAAGGGCTTGGGCTTGGGACACCCTAGCAATCCAAGTTGGTCCATGCCTCGAGCCCATCAGCAAACCGACTCTTCCCGTTCTGTAGCCGAATAAGGCGTATAGCCGGCCCCCATCTGCTTCCCTCACGACAATTTTGAGCACTCTTTGACTCTCTTTTCAAAGCCCTTTTCATCTTTCCCTCGCAATACTTGTTCGCTATTAGTCTCTTACCCATATTTGGCCTTGGACGGAGTTTACCGCCCGATTGGGGCTACATTCCCAAACAACCATATTCATAGACAGTGCCTCGTGGTACGACAGGGTCTGGACACAACAGGGCTCTTACCCTCTCTAGTGTCCCCTTCCAGGGAACTTGGGCCCAATCCTTTGCTAATAACGCTTCTCCAGACTACAATTCAAATGTCGGGGGTGTCTAATTCTCAAGCTAGGCTATTCCGGGTTTGCTCATCATTACTAAGGGAATCCTCATAAGTTTCTTTTCCTCTGCTTATTGATATGCTTAAACTCAGCGATTGATCCCACCTAACCTGGGGTCACGATGCAAGAAATGGTCAAGTTCATCAAAGTTTTAAGCAACGACACGACCGCATGAAACTGTGCGAGGGTCTCTCAACCACTATTTTCGAGGCGAACATTGTCAGGGACATGGTTTTTGGGCCAATTGAGATGTCGAGCACACAGGTGGCCATCTTCTGCCACCAAGCGCAACCCCATCTATATGGGGGTCGGGTGGGCAATGTTGTGTGACACCTGGATAGACGTGCACTTGGCCAGAAGGCTTCGAGCACAACTTGCATTCAAAGACTTGATGATTCACAGGATTCTACAATTCACACCAAGTACCACATTTTGTTACGTTCTTCATTGATGCGGGAGCTGAGACATCCATTACCAGGCGTCATTTTGATTCTCATTATAGAGGTGCAATGCCCCGCCTACACTCCGTTCCTGGGTTGACGAGGCATTGCTTTCAATTTTTGATTTCCATGTCACGACCTACGCTGAGGTTTTGTTGTTCGTTCTGCGAGGGTGACCGACGAGCTATCAACCTCACGACAAACACTGCAGCGTGCGGGTGCCCATGGACCAACGCACGCCCTGCGTTATCTGATGTTAACTTATTCGTGGGTCATTCTGCTGAGTAGAGGTTTTGGTAATGATCCTTCCGTAGGTTCACCTATAAAAACCTTGTTACCACTTCTCCTTCCTCTAAATAATAAGGTTCAGTGGACTTCTTGCGACGTTGTCAGCGGCGAAAGTGGCGAACCGCCCATGTCACCGTGATCTGAACACTTAACTAGACCATTCAATCGATAAGAGCGATAGGCGGAGTGTACAAAGGATAGGGACATAGTCAACACGAGCTGATGACTCGCACTTGCTAGGAATTCCTCATTAAAGACCAACAATTGCAATGATCCTTCCCCATCACGATGAAATTTCAAAGATTACCCAGGCCTATCGGCCAAGGTTATAGACTCGTTGAATATATCGATGTATCACGCTTGTGGTCCAAAACAACTAAGGGCATCACAGACTTGCTATTGCCTCAAACTTCTTTGGCCTAGAAGGCCATAGTCCCTCTATGAAGCAAGCCACGGAGGATCACCTTTACCTATCTAGTTAGCAGGCTGAGGTCTCATTCGTTAATTAAATTAACCAAGCAAATCGCTCCACCAACTAAGAATGGCCATTCACCACCACCCATAGAATAAAAAAAAAGCACTTAATCTGTCAATCCTTACTATGTCTGGACCAGGTAAGTTTCCCCCTGTTGAGTCAAATTAAGCCCTAGACTCCACTCGTAGTAGTGGCCTTCTGTCAATTCCTTTAAGTTTTAGCCTTGCGACCATACTCCCCCAGAAACCCAAAGACTTTGATTTCTCATAAGGTGCCGGTAGAGTCCTAAAAGCAATTTCTACTGATCCTTGCTCAGCATCGCTTATGGTTGACACTAAGACGGTATTGATCATTTTTGAGCCCCCAAACTTCGTTCTTGATTAATAAAAACATCCTTGGCAAACGCATTTGCAGTTGATTGTCTTTTATAAATCCATGAATTTCACCTCTGACTTTGAAATACGAATGCCCACAACTGTCCCTGTTAATCAGTACTCCGATCCCAAAGGCCAACACAATAGGATCAAAATCCTATGATGTTATCCCATACTAATGTATCCAAAGGATAGGCTTGCTTTGAGCACTTTATTTTCTTCAAAGTAACAGCACTGGAGGCATGACCCAACCAATTAAAGCCAAGAGTGCACCGCTAGTAGAAGGGATGAGGCGAAAGGTGCACACCAAAGGCAGATTGATGAACTCATCCCAAGGTCCAACTACGAGCCTTTTAATTGCAACAACTTAAATAAACGCTATTGGAACTGGAATTATAATGGCGGCTGGCACTAGGCCTGACCTCTAACCCATCTTTGTTAAAGGATTTAGATTGTATTCATTCCAATTACCATACTCACAAAAGCTCGGTATTGTTATTTATTGTCACCGCCTCCTTGTGTCAGGATGGGGTAATTTGTGCACCTGTTGCCTTCCTTGGATGTCGTAGCCGTTTTTTAGGCACCCTCTCTAGAATCGAACACTAATTCTCCGTTACCCGTTGCCACCACGGTAGGTGCTAGTCCCTTGAACACTCAGCATGCTAGAGTTGGTGGCACATTTTGCAAATTCTCAGCATTGGACTTTGGGGTGGCTGGGCACTTCTTGAGGCAAGGTGAAAGCTGAGAGGGTTCAGCGTAGGCATGGGGCTATGTGTGGGTCCCAAGGTGGACCAAGGCATGGATTGGGCTATAGATTCGTGGGCTCCATCCAATGGGTCATGGGCACGGGCCAAGAGGCCCAAAAACACAAGAATGAGTCTTGGCCAAGTCTGCATGGCATTGCATGGCACTACATGGCACCAAGTCTCTTGTGACGTGTGGAACGTGAGGATGTGCGAGTATGGCTCTATCTTGTTGGCAGAGCATCTCGATAATGCTCATTTAATCATGCATGGTAAGGATCGTCGGTAGATAAGATTTTATTGAGATCAAGTGATGGATGATCGTGGGAGATAAGGCTAATCAAGATCGAGTCGTGGATAAGATCATGGGAAGATTATCAGCCATGATAGAGATCGTGGGGAGATAACGTTTATCTCCAAGCCTTATATAGTTGGGGACGTCAAACCTTATGGGTTGTCAATTGTACTCAGTGAGAGAGAAATCACTCAGAGAGAAAGAGTGAAACATGATCAAGAGTTCAGTGATTTGTTCCTTTGTATTACTTTGAGTTAAATTAATAAAGGTTGGGAAAGGTTCTTGTATGCTCTTGTGTTTCTTTTGAGTGTGCGAGTTGTGTGCTTGTTATAAAGTTCCATTGTACAATCCTTGTATGTCAAATTGGCTGAGACTAAGTGCGACTTAGTGTCATCACAAGGCAAAAATTCGAATGAGAAATTTAGCACTGTGATAGCTATCAGAGGATAAAGGTTTGACTAATGGCAGGTGGTTTGGGTCTTGATGCAGTTCGTGTCTACATAGCCAAGCTTTTTGAGATACTTGGCAATCTTTCAAAGGATCCAAATTTCACCATGTTCTAAACTTTGGCACTCTGTGAGAAGTATATAATCGATTTGCAGCGACAAGATAAGGTGGTGTCCTCTTCAAACACAGCTTTTTGGCTTGATGAGATGATAGTAGAAATAGCCATCCTCAAGAAGGCTGTAGCCTCTCAACCAGGCAGAGATGTTATGGTTGGCTCAGCCAAGATGAAGGTGCTGGAGCTTAAAGCCTTCAAGGAAGCAAGGGATGCCATGAAGATTGAGAGATTTCCTATGAGACATGGAACAATATTTCAAGGTTGTCCGAGTGCTAAAAGACAAGAAGGCCAATCTGACCAACGTGTATCTAGCCAAGGACACCAAGCTGAGGTGGCCGACTCAGTTGGATGACAATGGAAGTGCAGGCAAGTCTAAGATCGAGATGTGGGAGAGCCTAAAAAAGGAGTTGAAGGACTAGTTTTTGCCTTGTAATACGTCATGGGTTGCGAGGGAGTCCTTGAAGAAGTTGAAGCAAAATGGCACAGTACATGACTATGTGAAGGAATTTAGTTCCTTGATGCTTGACATCTAGAATATGTCGGATGAGGACAAGCTTTTCAACTTCCTTTCCAGTCTACAACCCTAGGCTCAACTCGAGCTTAGAAGGCAAGGTGTGAAAAACCTACATTCTACAACGGTTGCGGCTAATGGTTTAGTTGATTTTTAGATCAACAAGTCCTCTGATTTAGATGCTAGGAAGCAACCCAAGGATAAGGCCAAAAAGAAGGAGGACAAGAAGGTTAAGTACAATGGTGGCGGCAACGATAAAGGCACAGTCGTCAACCAAGAACATGATAAAGGCAAGTCTAACTTTGGTTGTTTCATCTATAATGGACCACAGATGGCGAAAGAGTGTCCAAAGAGGGAGAAGTTAAGTGCCATAGTTGCTGAGGAGAGTGGCAGAAGCAGCATCTCGGATGATGTTGGCACCTCTCAGGTCAATCCTCTTTAGTTGGTGATTGCTGTACAAGCTAGACATGCCCCATAATTCGGCCTGATGGATGTGAAGATTGGGCTCAGTAATAAGGAGTTGATGCTGATGGATGACACGGGCGCTACCCACAACTTCGTTGCTAAGAGTATGGTGGAGTCATTGGGTCTAAAAGTCACCAAAACTAGAAGTTGAATGAAGGCAATCAACTTAGCAGATCAGGAGGTGCTTGGCATGGCATTAGGTGTGGAGGTAACTATTGGTACTTGGTTTGGCAAACTTAACTTCACTGTGGTGCCTTTAGATGATTTTGATATAATACTGGAGTTGATTTCTTTGTGAGTGCAAAAGTTGCTCTGTTGGCTCACTCGGGTGGTCTCATGAGCATGCATGAGGATCATCCATGTTATGTTTCTGAAATATTCACTCCCTCTTCAAGTATTGGTGGGAAGTCAGGTAGTATGCTATTAGCTATGAAGGTGGAGTGTGGTCTGAAGAAGGGAGCAGTCACGTACCTTGTAGCCTTGATGGAGATCAAAGAAGGCGTTGTTGCGGAGATGCCTAATCGTGTTGCAGATCTGTTTGGTGAGTTCAATGATGTGATGCCTCTCGAACTCCCCAAGTGTCTTTTCCTGAGGTGTGCCACTAACCACAAGATCAATTCGGTGCCTGGTTCCAAACCACCAGCACAAGCTCCATACCGCATGAGTCTGCTAGAGTTAGCAGAACTAAGGAAGCAGCTGATGGAGTTACTGGATGTACGCCTGATTCAGCCCTCCAAAGAGCCATATGGTGCCCTAGTATTGTTTTAGAAGAAACACGATAGCTCCCTACAAATGTGTGTAGATTACAAGGCATTAAACAAAGTAACAATGAAGAACAAGTATTCTATTCCATTGACTGTTGACTTGTTTGATAGACTAGCCAGAGCCTCATATTTCACCAAGCTGGATATGTGGTTTGGATATTAGCAGGTTAGAATTACTGAAGGTGATGAATGGAAAATGACATGCATCACTTGTTATAGGTCTTACAAATTGCTAGTGATGTCATTCGGTTGGCTAATGCCCCTGCTACTTTCTGTAATTTGATGAATCATGTATTTTATGACTTTATCGATCATTTTGTGGTCATTTGTCTTGATGATATTATTGTATATAGTGAGTCCCTAGAGGATCACCTGTCCCACCTGAGGTTGGTGTTGTCTAGGTTGAGAGAGCACCAATTATATGTAAAGAAAAAAAAGTGTGAGTTTGCTCAGTGACAGATTATGTTCTTGGGGTATAGGGCTAGTCAAGGGCACGTAAAAATGGATCAGAGAAAAGTCTAGGCAATAGTGGAGTGGTAACCCCCTACAAAAGTGTCGGAGTTAAGGTCTTTTCTTGGCTTGTCTAACTACTACAGGAAGTTCGTGCAGGGTTACTCCAAAAAGGTGGCCCCATCAATAGACTTGCTAAAAAGAGTAGACCATAGAGGTGGACCACAGATTGTTAGGAAGCCTTTGACAAGTTGAAGGTAGCAGTGTCCACGGAGTTGGTCCTGAGGCTGCCTAAATTCGAGTTGCCTTTTTTTGCACAGATTGACATCCCAGAAAAAGCCATTGGAGGGGTGTTGGTGCAAGAAGACCACCCTATTGCCTATGAGAGCTAGAAACTCAATAAAGCAGAGCAGTAGTACTTGTCTCAGAAGAAGGAAATGCTTGTAGTGGTGCATTGTCTTTGCACTTGGAGAGTGTACTTGCTGGGTACTAGGTTTGTGGTTCAGGCCGACAATGTGGCAAACACAATCTTTCACACTCAGAAAAAGCTTTCTGCACGATAACCTCAGTGGTAGGAGTTCTTGTTTGAGTATGATTTCACGTGGGTAAGGATGGGCGACGAGTAGGGTGTACAAAGGGCAGGGTTGTAGTCAACACGATCTTATATCTCACACTTACTAGGAATTCTTTAATGAGGAGCAACAATTGTAATAATCTATCCCCATCATGACGAAATTTCAAAGATTACCCAGGCCTGTCGGCTAAGGCTACGGACCAATTGAATACATCAGTGTAGCACTTAGGCGGCTTAGAAAATCTTAGAGCATCATTGACCTTTTATTGCCTCAAACTTCCTTGGCCTAGAAAGCCATAGTCCCTTTAAAAAGCTGGCCACAGAGGATCACCTCTGCATAGATAGTTAGCAGGCTGATGTCTTGTTCGTTAACGAAATTAACTAGACAAATCGCTCCACCAACTAAGAACAGCCATGCCCCACCACCCATAGAATCAAGAAAGAGCTCTCAATCTATCAATCCTTACTATGTCTGGACCTGGTAAGTTTCCTCATGTCGAGTCAAATTAAGCCACAGGCTCCACTCCTGATGGTGCCCTTCCATCAATTCCTCTAAATTACAGCCTTGCGACCTTACCGCCCTCGAAACCCAATGACTTTGATTTCTCATAAGGCACTGGTGGAGTCCTAAAAGCAACTTCTACAATCCCTAGTCGGCATCGTTTATGGTTGAGACTATAATGGTATTTGATCATCTTTGAGCCCCAAACTTTCATTCTTGATTAATGAAAACATCCTTGGCAAAAGCTTTCCCAGTTGTTCGTCTTTCATAAATCCAAGAATTTCACGTCTGACTATGAAATACGAATGCCCCCGACTGTCCTTGTAATCATTACTCTGATCTTGAAGACCAAAATAATAGGATCAAAATCCTATGATGTTATCCCATGCTAATGTATCCAGAGCATAAGCTTACTTTGAGCACTCTAATTTCTTCAAAGTAACAGCACCGGAGGCACAACTAAGCCAATTAAGGCCAAAAGCAGATCGTCGATAGAAGGGACGAGGTGAAAGGTGCACACCAAAAGACAGACCAATCAACCCATCCCAAGGTCCAACTACGAGCTTTTTAACTACAACAACTTAAATATATTCTATTGAAGTTGGAATTACCGCGACTGTTGGCACTAGACTTGCCCTCCAATGGATCCTCATTAAGGGATTTAGATTATACTCCTTCCAATTACTAGACTGGTAAGAGCTCAGTATTGTTATTTATTGTCACTACCTCCCCGTGTCAGGATTGGATAATTTGCATGCCTACTGCCTTCCTTGGAGGTGGTAGCCATTTCTCAGACTCCTTCTCTGAAATTGAACCCTAATTCCCATTACTTGTCACCACTATGGTAGGTGTCACAAGCCTAATTTTCTCACTCAAAAGTTTGCCTTATGATGGCATTAAGTCACACATAGTCTCAACCAACTGCACACACAAGGATTTCACAGTGGAACATTGAAAGTAGGCACACAACTCACACACTCAAAAGAGACACAAGAGCATATACGGGAACCTTTCCCAACCTTTATTACTTTAACTTAAAGTAATACAAAGGAACAGCCACTGAACTCTCGATAGTGTTTCACTCTTTCTCGCTCAATGATTTCTCTCTTACTGAGTACAAATGACAAACTCATAGGGTCTATATATAGCTGACACCCCTAGCTATCAAGGGCTTGGAGATAAACATTATCCCCCCACGATCTCTATCATGGTTGATCATCCTCATCTTCCCATGATCTTATCCATGACTTGATCTTGATAAGCCTTGTCTCCCACGATCATCCATCACTTGATCTCGATAAGCCTTATCTACCCACGATCCGTAGCGATGCGCGATCGGATGAGCATTATCCCAGTGCTTGGCCTACTGGAATAAGCCACACTCACATGTCTCCATGTTGTACACATCGTAGGAGAGTCGGTGCCATGCAGTGCCATGCAATTTCATGTAGACTTGGCCAAGACCCAGTCTCATGTTTTGGGCTTCTTAGCCCAAGTCCATAGCCCATCTGATGGAGGCCACGAACATGTAGCCTAGCATATTTTGTCCAGCCCCAACTTTGGTCCACACTGGGACCCACATGTAGGCTCTTGCCTACGCTAACCCTCTCAGCTTTCATCTTGCCTCAAGGAGTGCCCAGCCACTCCAAAATCCAATGCTAAGAATTGGTGCAAGGTGCCACTAACTCCAACATGCTAAGTGTTCAAGGGACTAACAAACCACCCCCACTTGTTGAAGCCAACATCCTCATTGGTAGGGTTGAAAGGTAGTCTTCCACCTACTTTTCAAACTGCCATAGAGTCACATCTTCTTCCTATCTTACCTCGCTCGCTATCTGGGGCATTCTTCCACTTCACCAAGTACTCAAACCACCTATTCTTCTTACTTTGCCCATGCGTTCAGTGGTCCAAGATTCTCTCCACTTCACGCTGGAACTCAATTCTAGTTGTAGGCGGTGCATGCTGAGCTTGTTTCCTTGAAGGCTCATTGCCCGCTTCCTCGTAGAAGGGCTTCAATAAGCTCATATGGAAGGTTGGATATACCTTCAATCTTTTTGGAAATTGCAACATGTATGCAACATTGCCAACTTTCTTCTCCACTGTGAAGGGACCGTCATACTTTGGAACCAGCCCACGATGCACTGACTTGCTATTGATCTCCTTCCAAATTTGGGGAGTAAGTTTATATTCTCGCGAGCAAGGAGTATACTTTTTTTGTTCAACTTTTCGCCTTTTATCCTCTTGCAGGCAAGAAGTCTACTTTTGTTGTTGTTGTCGTCTCACCTTTTATACTCGGTCTGGCAAGGAGTACACTTTTGTTGTTGCACTTGTTGTCTTTTATATTCTTGCAGGCAAGAAGTATGCTTTTGTTGTTGTTGCTGTCTTGCCTTTTATGCTCGTGCGGGCTAGGTGTCTGCTTTGATCTTGTTGTCGTCTCGCTTTTTATACTCATGCAGGCAAAGAGCATACTTTTGTTGTTGTACTTTTCACCTTTTATACCCTTGCAAGCAAGGAGTTTGATTTTGTTGTTGTTTTCGTCTCGCCTTTTATACTTGTTCAGGCAGGGAGTCTGGTTTTGTTGTTGCTATCGTCTTGCCATTTATACTTGTGTAGGTAAGGACTGTACTTTTGTTGTTGTACAGTTTGCTTTTCATACTGTTGCGGGCAAGGAGTCTACTTTTGCTATTCTTACAGTCTTGCCTTTTATGCTCGTGTGGGCAAGGGGTCTAGTTTTGTTGTTGTTACCATCTCGCCTTTTATACTCATGTAGGCAAGGTGTATCCTTTGCTATTGCCATGTTGCCTTTTTTTTACTCAAGCTGGCAGCGAGTATGCTTTTCTTGTTGTTGCTATCTCGCCTTTTATACTCGTACTAGCAAAGAGTCTGGTTTTGTTGTTGTTGCCATGTTGCCATTTATTCTCCTACGAGCAAGCAGCATGCTTTGTTGCCGTCGTCTCGCCTTTCATACTATTGTTTGTAAGGAGACTACGTGTGTTGTTGTTGCTGTCTAGGCTATTAACTCGAGCAGGCTAGGAGTCTATTTTATTGTAGTCACGGTCTCTCCTTTTATACTTGTGCAAACAAGTAGTATACCTTTGTTGTTGTACTTTTTGCCTTTTATACTCTTGTGGGCAAGGAGTCTACTTTTGCTGGTGTTGCTGTCTCGACTTTCATGTTCGTTCGAGTAAGGATTCTGATTTTATTGTTGTACTTGTTGCCTTCTTTACTCTTGCAGGGAAAGAGTCTGTTTTTACTATTGTTGCCATCTCATCTTTTATTCTTGTGCGGGTTAAG
Source organism: Carallia pectinifolia (assembly GCA_037832335.1). Classification (NCBI taxonomy): domain Eukaryota; kingdom Viridiplantae; phylum Streptophyta; class Magnoliopsida; order Malpighiales; family Rhizophoraceae; genus Carallia; species Carallia pectinifolia. The sequence continues at coordinate 24,689,310 of CM075454.1, read as the reverse complement.
AGTCTGCTTTGCTTTTGTTGTCGTCTCACCTTTTGTACTCATGCAGGCATTGAGTATGCTTTTGTTGTTGGACTTATTACTTTTTATACTCTTGTGGGTAAGGAGTCTGCTTTTGTTGTTGTTGCTGTCTTGCCTTTTATACTCGTGCGGGCAAGGATACTAGTTTTGTTGTTGTTACCGACTCGGTTTTTACACTCGTGCTGGTAAGGAGTATGCTTTCGTTGTTGGTATCATCTCACCTTCTATTCTTCTACCATCTTGTCTTTTATACTCGCGCGGGCGAGGAGTATGGTTTTGTTGTTGTTGCTGTCTCGTCTTTTATACTTGTGCGGCTAAGGTGCATGCTTTGTTGTTGCTGTCTTGCCTTTTATTCTCTTGCGGCCAAGGAGTATGCTTCACTGTTGTCGTCTCCCCTTTTATACTCATGTGTGCAAGGAGTATGATTTTGTTGTTGTTGCCATGTCGCCTTTTATACTCGCATGGGCAAGGAATTTGCTTCTGTTGTAGTTGTCCTCTCGCCTTTTATACTCAGTCAGGTGAGGAGTATACTTTTATTGTTGTACTTATCATCTTTTATACTTTTGCAGGGAAGGAGTGTGCTTTTGTTGTTGTTTCCATCTTGCCTTTTATACTCTTACAGGCAAAAAGTCTACTTTTGTTGTTATTGCTATCTTGCCTTTTATGCCCTTGCAGGCAGGAAGTTTACATTTGTTGTTGTTATCATCTTGCCTTATATACTTGTGTAGGCAAAGAGTGTACTTTTGTTGTTATACGTCTTGCAGGCAGGGAGTCTACTTTCATTGTTGTTGCTGTCTCACCGTTTATACTCATGCGGGTAAGGAGTATGCTTTACTATTGTCGTGTCGCCTTTTATACTCATGTTGGCAGCAAGTATGCTTTTATTGTTGTTGCAGTCTCGCCTTTTATACTCCTGCGGGTAAGGAGTATGCTTTACTGTTGTCGTGTCGCCTTTTATACTCATGTTGGCAGCAAGTATGCTTTTATTGTTGTTGTAGTCTCGCCTTTTATAATCGTACAGGCAGGGAGCTTGGTTTTGTTGTTGTTAATGTGCTGCTTTTCATTCTTGTGTGGGCAAGCAGCATGCTTTGTTGTTGCCATCATGCTGTTTATGCTGGCGCGGGCAAAGAGTATGCTTTGTTGCTGCTATCTCATCTTTTATACTCATGTGGGCGAAGAGTCTGCTTTTGTTGTTAGTGTCGTTTAGCCCTTTCACTTGTGCAGGCTAAGATTCTGTTTTGCTGTGGTTATTGTCTCTCCTTTTCTAATCATGCAGGCAAGGAGTATACTTTAGTTGTTTTACTATTCGCCTTTTATGCTCTTGCAGGCAAGGAGTCTACTTTTACTACTGCTGCTGTCTCGATTTTTATGCTCATGCGACAAAGAGTCTGGTTTTGTTGTTGTACTTGTCGGCTTTTTTACTCTTGCAGGCAAAGAGTCTGATTTTATTGTTGTTTCTGTCTCACCTTTTACACTTGTGCAGTTTATGCTATTGTTCCCGTCTCATCTTTTATACTTATATGGGCATTAAGTATGCTTTTATTGTTGGACTTTAACCTTCTATACTATTGCGGCGAACGAGTTGCTTTAGTTATTGTTGCTATATCACTTTTTATACTCGTGCTGGCAAGGATACTAGTTTTGTTGTTGTTACCGACTAGCCTTTTATACTCATGCGGCTAAAGACTAAGCTTTGCTAATGTCGTCTCACCTTTTATACTCGTGCAAGTAAGAAGCATGCTTTTTTGTTGCTGCCTCGCCTTTTATGCTCTTGCGGGCAAGGAGTAAGCTTTGATGTTGCCGTCTCGCCTTTTATACTTGTGCATGTAAGGAGTACACATTTGTTGTAGTTGTCGTCTCGCCTTTTACACTCGCACTGCTAAGGGGTCTACTTTTTTTGCAGTTGTCATCTCGCCTTTTATAGTCGTACGGGTAAGGAGCATGCTTTATTGTTGTCGTCTCACCTTTTATACTTATGCGAGCAAGGAGTATGCAATTGTTGTTGTCGTCTCACCTTTTATACTTATGTGGGCAAGGGGACTGGTTTTGTTGTTGTTGCTGACTCGCCTTTTATATTTGTGCTCGCTAAGAGCATGTTTTGTTGTTGCCGTCTTGCATTTTACACTTGTGCAACCAGGGAGTTTGCTTTGTTATTGTCGTTTTGCCGTTTATACTCAAGTAAGTAAGGAGTATGCTTTGTTGTTGTCGGCTCGCCTTTTATACTCTTGCGAGCAAAGAGTCTACCTTTGTTGTTGTTGCCATTTTGGCTTTTATGCTTGTGAGGGATAGGCGTTTACGTAGCTATTGTTACCATCTCCCATTCTATACACATGCAGGCAAGGAGTATACATTTATTTTTGTGCTTTTCACTTTTTATATTCTTACAGGCAAGAAGTCTACTTTTGTTGTTGTTACAATATAACATTTTATACTCCTGCAGGCTAGTAGCCTGCTTTGCTGTTGTCACCATCTTGCTTTTATACTCGTATGAGCAAGGATTATACTTTTATTTTTGCACTTTTTGCCTTTTATATCCTTGTAAGCAAAGAGTATACTTTTACTATTGTTGTCGTCTCATCTTTTATACTCGTAGAGGCAAGGAGTCTGGTTTTGTTTTTGTTGTCATCTCGCCTTTTATACTCATGCGGGCAAGCAGCATGCTTTATTGTTACTATCTCGTCCTTTATACTCACGCGAGCAAGGAGTGTGCTTTGTTGCCATCGCCTCACCTTTTATACTCCTGTGGATAAGGAGTATGCTTTTGCTATTATTGTTGTCTTGTCTTTTACACTCGTGAGGGCTAGGCGTCTGCTTTGTTATTGTTACCGTCTCGCCATTTATACTTGTACAGGTAAGGAGTATGCTTTTATTTTTGTTCTTTTCGCCTTTTATATTATTGTGGGCAAGGAGTCTACTTTTGCTGTTGTTGTTGTCTCTCATTTCACACCTGTACGGGCAAGGAGTCTAGCTTTGTTGTTGTTGCTGTCTTGCCTTCTACACTTATGCAGGCAAACAGCCTGGTTTTATTCTTGTTTCTGTCTCACCTTTTATACTCATGCAGGAAAAGTGTATGCTTTGTTGTTGACATCACACCTTTTATACTCGCATGGGCAAGGGGTATGCTTTTGTTGTTGATGTTGTCGCTTCACTTTTTACACCCGTACGGTAAGGAGTCTGGCATTTTTGTTGTTGTCGTGTTGCCTTTTATACTCGTGTGGGCAGCCAACATGCTTTGTTGTTGCCATCTCGCCTTTTTTACCCGTTTAGGCAAGGAATATGCTTCGTTTTTGCCATATCGCCTTTTATACTCTACTGGAAAAGGAGTCTACTTTTGTTGTTGTAGCTGTCTAACCTTTTATACTCGGTCAGGCAAGGAATATTTTGTTATTGTACTTGTCGTCTTTTATGCTCTTGTAGGAAAGGAGTCTATTTTTGTTATTGTTACTGTCTAGCCTTTTAACTTATGCGGGCTTGGAGTTTGCTTTGCTGTTGTTACCCCCTCGCCTTTTATACTATGCGGGCATGGAGTATACTTTTGTTGCGGCACTTTTTACCTTTTATACTCTTGCGGCCAAGTAGTCTACTTTTGTTGTTGTTGTCGGCTCACCTTTTATACTCATGCAGGCAGGGAGTCTAGTTTTGTTGTTGTTGTTGTCTCACCTTTTAAACTCATGAGGGCAGGAAGTATGGTTTTGTTGTTGCTGCTGGCTCGCATTTTATGCCCCTGGGGGCAAGGACCATGCTCTATTGTTACTATCCCGCTTTTTATGCTCGTGCGAGAAAGGAGTATGTGTTATTGTTGTCGTTTCGCCTTTTATACTCGTGCAGGCAAGGAGTATACATTTGTTGTTGTACTTTTCACTTTTAAACTCTTGCAAACAAGTAGTCTGCTTTTGTTGTTGTTGGTGTCTTGCTTTTTATACTTGTGCGGGCAAGGAGTCTAGTTTTGCTGCTGTTGCTGTCTTGCCTTTTATACTCATGCGGGCAAGGAGTATGCTTTGCTGTTGTTGTCTCCCCTTTTATAATCGTGCAGGGAGGGAGTATGCTTTTGTTGTTATTGTCATCTCGCCTTTCACACTCTTATACACAAGGAGTCTGGTTTTGTTGTTGTTGCCTTGCCGCCTTTTACACTCGTGTGGGCAAGCAGTATGCTTTGTTTTTGTCGCCTTACCTTTTATACTCTTCTAAGCAAGGAATCTGTCTTTCTTATTATTGTTGTTTAGCCTTTTAACTTGTGCATGCAAGGAGCCTGCTTTACTGTTGTCACTGTCTCGCCTTTTATTCTTGTGCAAGCAATGCGTATACTTTTTTTATTGTACTTTCTACTATTTGTACTCTTGCGGGTAAAGAGTATACTTTTGTTGTTCTTGCCGTATCAACTTTTATCCTTGTGCGGGCAAGGTGTCTGGTTTTCTTGTTGTTGCTGCCTCATCTTTTATACTCATGCGGACAAGGATTATGCTTTGCTGCTGCTGTCTCTTTTTATACTCGTGCTGGCAGGGAGTGTGCATTTATTGCTGCTATCGTCTCGCCTTTGATACTCATACAATTGAGGAGTCTGGTTTTGTTCTTGTTGTCGTCTCACCTTTTATTCTCGTGCGAGCAAGCAGCATGCTTTGTTGATGCCATCTCGTCTATTATACTCGTGTGGGCAAGGAGTCTGCCTTTGTTGTTGATAGCATCTAGCCTTTTAACTCGTGCAGGCTAGGAGTCTGCTTTGCTGTTGTAATCGTCTCGCCTTTTATATTCGTGTTGGCAAAGAGTATGCTTTTGTTGTTGTAATTTTTGCCTTTTATACTCTTGAGGGCAAAGATTCTACTTTTGCTATTTTTGTCGTCTCAGCTTTAATGCTCGTGCGGGCAAGTGGGCTGGTTTTTCTATTGTTCTTGTCACTTTTTTTACTCTTGTGGGAAAAGAGTCGACTTTTGTTATTGTTGTCGTTTCGCCTTTTATCCTCGTGTTGATATGGAGTTTGGTTTTGCTGTTGTTGTCATCTTGCCTCTCATACTCATGCGGGGACGTATTATGATTTACTGTTGTTTCTCTTTTATACTCGTGCTAGTAGGGAGTGTACTTTTATTGTTGCTATCGTCTAGCCTTTCATACTCATACGGTTGAGGAGTCTGGTTTTGTTCTTGTTGCCGTGTCACCTTTTATTCTCGTTCGGGCAAGCAGCATGCTTTGTTGATGCCATCTCACCTTTTATACTTGTGTGGGCAATGAGTCTGTCTTTGTTGTTGCTGGCATCTACCCTTTTAACTTGTGCAAGCTATGAGTCTGCTTTGCTGTTGTTATCATCTCGCCTTTTATATTCATGTTGGCAAGGAGTATACTTTTGTTGTTGTACTTTTCGGCTTTTATACTCTTGAGGGCAAAGAGTCTACTTTTACTGTTATTGCCGTCTCACCTTTGATGCTCGTGTAGGCAAGTGTGCTGGTTTTACTGTTGTTCTTGTCTGTTTTTTTACTCTTCTAGGAAAAGAGTCTACTTTTGCTGTTGTTGTCGTCTCGCCTTTTATCCTCATGTGGACAGGGAGTTTGGTTTTGTTGTTGTTGTCGTCTTGGCTCTTGTACTTGTGCTGGGAAGTATTATGATTTGCTGTTGCTGTCTCTCTTTTATACTCAAGCTACTAGGGAGTGTACTTTTATTGTTGCTATCATCTCACCTTTTACACTCGTATGGTCAAGGAGTCTGGTTTTGTTCTTGTTGCCGTGTCACCTTTTATTCTCGTTCGAGCAAGTAGCATGCTTTGTTGATGCCATCTCGCCTTTTATACTTGTGTGGGCAAGGAGTTTGCCTTTGTTGTTGTTGGCGTCTAGCCTTTTATGCCGTGTAGGCTAGGAGTTTGCTTTGTTGTTGTTATTGTCTTGCATTTTATATTTGTGCGGGCAAGGAGTATGCTTTTGTTGTTGTACTTTTCACCTTTTATACTCTTGAGGGCAAAGAGTCTACTTTTACTGTTGTTGTCGTCTCACTTTTAATGCTCATGCGGGCCAGTAGGCTGGTTTTATTATTGTACTTGTTGCCTTTTTTGCGTTTGCTGGAAAAGAGTTTGCTTTTGCTGTTGTTTTTTATCTCGACTTTTATCCTCGTGTGGATAGGGATTTTGGTTTTGTTGTTGTTGTCGTCTTGCCTCTTCTACTCATGTGGGGAAGGTGTATATTTTTATTGCCATACTTTTCGCCTTTTGTACTCTTACGGACAAGGAATCTGCACTTGTAGATGTTGTTGCCTTGCCTTTATGCTCATACAGGCAAGGATCCCTTTTATACTTGTGCGGGCTAGGGGTATAATTTTGTTGTTGTACTTTTGACTTTTACACTTTTGCGTACAACGAGTCTACTTTTGATGCTGTTGTTGTCTTACCTTTTGCACTTATACGGGCAAGGAGTCTGGTTTTGTTGCTGTTATCATCTTGTCGTTTATAGTCATGCGGGCAAAGAGTATGCTTTGCTGTCGACGTCTCGCCTTTTATACTCGTGTAGATAGGGAGTAGGGTTTTGTTGTTGTTGTCGTCTCACCTTTAACACCCATACGGGTAAGGAGTCTGGTTTTGTTGTTGTTGATGTGTTGCCTTTTGCACTCGTGCAGGCAAGTAGCATGCTTTGTTGTTGTTGTCTCACCTTTTATACTTGTACGAGTAAGAAGTGTGCTTTGTTGTTGCCGTATCGTCTTTTATACTCTTGTAGAAAAGGAGTTTGCTTTTGTTGGTGTTGCCGTCTAACCTTTTATCCTTGGTTGGACAAGGAGTATAGTTTTATTGTTGCATTTGTCGTCTTTTATACTCTTACAGGAAAGGAGTCAACTTTTATTGCTATTGTAGTCTAGCTTTTAACTCGTGCGGGCAAGGAGCCTGCTTTGCTGTTGTTACCATCTTACCTTTTATACTCGTGTGGGCAAGGAGTATAATTTTTTTGTACTTTTCACCTCTTAGACTTTTTCGGGCAAGGAGTCTACTTTTGTTGTTGTTACCGTCTCGCCTTTAACACTCGCGGGGGTAAGGAGTTTGGTTTTGTTGTTGTTTTCCTATCACCCTTTATAGTTGTGTGGGCAAGGAGTCTGATTTTCTCGTTGTTGCTGGCTCGCCTTTTATGCTTGTGCGGGCAAGAAGTATGCTTTTACTGGTCATGTCATCTTGCCTTTTACCCTCGTGCAGGCAAGTAGTCTAGCTTTGTTGTTGCCATTTTATCGACTTTTACGCTCGTGCGAGCAAGGAGAATGCTTTTGTTGTTGTTAGCAATTTGCCTTTTATACTCGTTCGGGCAAGGAGTTTGTTTTTATTATAGTTTTCATCTCGCCTTTTATACTGGTGTGGGCAAGGGGTATGCTTTGTTGTTGCCATCTTGCCTTTTATACTCATACGAGCAAGAAGTATGCTTTTGTTGTTGCAGTCGTCTCACCTTTTATACTCGTTTCGGCAAGGGGTCTGGTTTTGTTGTTGCTGCCATCTACTCTGTTATACTCGTGCAGGCAAAGACCATGCTTTTTTGTTATCTTCTTGCCTTTTACACACGTACGAGGAAGGAATATTCTTTGTTGTTGCCTTCTCGCTTTTTATACTCTGCAGGTGAGGAGTATACTTTTGCTGTTGTGATCGTCGCCTTTTATACTTTTGTGGGCAACTACTCTGCTTTTGTTAATGTTACTGTCTCGCCTTTTACACTCTTGCGAGTAAGGAGTCCGATTTTTTTGTTGTTACCGTCTCGTGTTTTATACTCGTGCGAGCTAGGAGTCTGCTCTGCTGTTATTACCATCTTGCCTTTTATACTCGTGCGGTTGTACTTTTTGCCATTTGTATTCTTGCAGGTAAGGAGTCTACGTTTGCTATTGTTACTGTCTTGGGTTTTATACTCGTGCGAGCAAGGAGTCTGGTTTCGTTGTTGTTGCCATCTCGCCTTTTATACTCATGTGGACTAGGAGTCTGCTTTGATGTTGTTGTCATCTCGCCTTTTATACTCATGCATGCAAGGAATCTTCTTTACTGTTCTTACCGTCTTGCCTTTTATACTCGTGTCGGCAAGGTATATGCTTTTATCGTTGTACTTTTTGCTTTTTTTAATCTTTCGAGCAAGGAGTCTGATTTTGTTGTCGTTGTTATCCCACATTTTATTTTCATGCGGGCTAGGAGTCAGCGTTGCTATTGTTGCCTTCTTGCCTTTTATACTTGTTTGAGCAAAGAATACACTTTTGTTGTTGTACTTTTTGCCTTTCATATTCTTGCAGGCAAGGAGTCTGCTTTTGTTGTTGTTGCTGTCTTGATTTTTATCCTCGTTCATGTAAGGAGTTTATTTTTGTAGTTGTTGCAGTCTCGCAATTCATACTCGTGCAGGCAGGGAGTATACTTTTGTTGTTTACCTTTTGTTTTTTGTGCTCTTATAGGCAAGGAGTCGGGTTTTGTTGTTGTTGTCGGCTTGCCTTTTATGGTCGTGCAGGTAAGCAACATGATTTGTTGTTGTCGTCTCGCCTTTTATAGTTTTGCGGGTAAGGAGCCTGCTCTTGTTGTTATTACCGTCTCACCATTTATAGTCGTGCGGCCTAGGCGTCTACTTTGCTATTGTTACTGTCTCACCTTTTATACTCGTGTGGGTAAATAGTCTGGTTTTGTTATTGTTGTTGTCTCCCCTTTTATAGTCATGTAGGCTAGGAGTCTACTTTGCTGTTGTTGCCACCTCACTTTTTGTACTCGTGCAGGGAAGAAGTATGCTTTTGTTGTTGTTACTGTCTTGCCTTTTATGCTCGTACGAGCAAGGAGTTTGGTTTTGTTTAGTCATCGTCTTGCATTTCATTTTTGGAGTTTTTCCCTTTTCTATTCTTGCAGGCAAAGAGTCTACTTTTGATGTTGTTACTGTCTCAACTTTTTTACTCGTTTGGGCAAAGAGTTTGGTTTTGTTGTTGTTGCTGTCTCCCATTTTATGCTCTTGCGAGCTAGGAGTATGCTTTGTTGTTGTTGTCGTCTCACCTTTTGTACTCGTGCAAGGAAGGAGTATGCTTTTGTTGTTGTAGCTATCTTGCCTTTTATGCTCGTACGGGCAAGGAGTCTGGTTTTGGTGTAGTCATCATCTTGCCTTTTATACTGGTGCAAGCAACAAGTATGCTTTTATTGTTGTTTTCGTTGTTTTTCCTTTTATACTCATGCGGGTAAGGAGTCTAGTTTTATTGTTGTTGCCATCTCGCCTTTTATACTCGTGCGAGTAAAGAGTATGCTCTGTTGTTGACGTCTCGCCTTTATCCTCGTGCGGGTAAGAAGCCATCTCTCCTTTTATATTCCCACAGGCAAGGAGTATGCTTTTGTTGTTATTGCCTTCTCGCCTTTTGCATTCGTACGGGCAAGGAGTCTGGGTTTGTTGTTGTTGTCACCTCGCTTTTTATACTCGTGCGGGCAAGCATCATGCTTTGTTGTTGCCGTCATCCCTTTCATAGTCATGTGGGTAAGGAGTAGGCCTTGTTGTTACCATCTTACCTTTTATACTCGTGTGGGCATGCATCATGCTATGTTCTTGTTGTCATCTCGCCTTTTATAGCCATGCAAGCAAGGAGTATGCTACGTTATTACCGTCTCGTCTTTTATAGTCTGGCGGGCGAGGACTGTACTTTTGTTGTCGTACTTCTCACCTTTATGCTCTTACGGGCAAGGAGTCTGCTTTTGTTGTTGATGTCGTCTTCCCTTCTACACCTTTGTGGGTAAAGCGTATACTTTTGTTTTTGCACTTTTTGCCCTTTACATTACTCTGGGCAAGTTCAATGCTCTTATCGTCTCACCTTTTATACTCATGTGAGCAACGAGTCTGGTTTTGTTCTTGTTGTCGTTTTACCTTTTATACTAGGGCAGGTAAAGAGTATACTTCTGTTGCTGTACTTGCCGCATTTTATACCCTTGCAGGCAAGGGGTCTGCTTTTGTTGCTGTTGCCGTCTCGCCTTCTATACTCCTACGGGGTAGGAGTCTGCTTTGCTGACATTATCGTCTCGCCTTTTATGCTCGTGGAAGCAAGGAGTATGCTTTTTTTATTGTACTGTTTGCCTTTTATGCTCTTGCGGGCAAGGAGTCTGCCTTAGTTGTTGTTGCTACCTTGCCTTTTACACTCATGTCGGCAAGGAGTCTGGTTTTGTTATTGTTGTTGTCTCGCCTTTTATAATCGTGCAGGTAAGGAGCATACCTTACTGTTGCTGTTGCCATCTCGCCTTTTATACTCATGCAGCCAAGTAGTATGCTCTTGTTTTTATTATTGTCTTGCCATTTATACGCGCACAGGCAAGCACTCTGGTTTTGTTGTTGTTGCCATCTAGCCTTTTATATTCGTACGGGCGAGTGGCAGGCTTTGTTGTTGCCGTCTCGCCTTTTATATTTGCGTGGGTAAAGAGTATGTGTTCCTACTGTCTCTTGCTTTTTGTACTCTTAAAAGGAAGGAAGCTAATTTTGTTGTTGTTGTCGTCTCACTTTTTACACCTGTGCAGGCTATAAGTTTACTTTGCTGTTGTTACCGCCTTGCCATTTGTACTCCTGCAGGCAAGGAGAATGCTTTTGTTATTGTAGTTTTTGCCTTTATGCTCTTGTGGGCAAGGAGTCCACCCTTGTTCTTGTTACTGTCTCACCTTTTGTACTCTTGCAAGCTAGAAGTCTGCTTTGTTGTTGTTGTCGTCCCGCCTTATAAACTCATGCGGGCAAGGGGTATACTATTGTGGTTGCATTTTTGGCTTTTTATACTCTTCCGGGTAAGGAGTTTAGTTTTACTGTTGCTGATGTCTCGCCTTTTATACTCGTATGGGTAAGGAGTTTGGTTTTGTTCTTGTCGCCATCCCACCTTTTATACTCGTGCGGGCAAGTAGCATCCTTTTGCTATTACACTTTTCACCTTTTATACTCTTGTAGGCAACGAGTCTTGTTTTATTATTATTGTCATCTAGCCTTTTATACTTGTGCGGGCAAGTAGTAAGCTTTGTTGTTGCCGTCTTGCCTTTTTTACTGTTGCGTGTAAGGAGTCTACTTTTGCTATTGTTGCAATCAATGCTATCGTCCCTTTTATACTTGTGCAGGAAAAGAGTCTGGTTCTATTATCGTTGTCGTCTCTCTTTTTATACTCATGTAAGAACGGACCATACTTTGCTGTTGCCGCCTTGCCTTTTATACTCCTATGGGTAAGGAGTATACTTTGATATTGCTGTCTCACCTTTTATACTCGTGCGGGTAGGGAGCATGCTTTTGTTATTCTTGTCGTCTCGCACTTTGTAGTCGCACGAGCAGGGACTCTGGTTTTGTCATTGTTGCCGTCTCGCCTTCTCTGCTGTTGTCTCACTCTTTATACTTTTGGGGGGAAGGACATTGCATTTGTTGTTGTTGTCGTCTCAACTTGTATACACGTTCGAGCAGGGAGTATACTTTTCTTGTTCTACTTTTCGCCTATTATACTCTTGCGAGCAAGGAGTCTCGTTTTATTGTTGTTGCCATCCAGCCTTTTATACATGTGCGGGCAAGAAGCATGCTTTATTGTTGCCGTCTCACCTTTTATACTCTTGCAGGCAAGGAGGCTGCTTTCGTTGTTGTTGCTGTCTTGCCTTTTATACTTATACGGGAAAGGAGTCTCGTTTACTTGTTGTTGCTGTCTCAACTTTTATACTCACATGGGCAAAGTGTAGGCCTTAATATTGTCGTTTCCTCTTTTATATTTGTGCGAGCAAGGAGCATACGTTCATTGTACTCGTCATCCTGCCTTTTACACTCGTACAAGCAAGGATTCTGCTCTGCCATTATTACTGTCTTGCCTTTAATATTCGCGTAAGTAGGGAGTATTCTTTTGTTGTTGTTGCCATCTCGCCTTTTATGCTCATTCAGGCTAGGAGTCAGCCTTGCTATTATTACCGCCTCACTTTTTATGCTCTTGTAGGCAAGGAGTCTACTTTTGTTGTGGTTATCGTCACACCCTTTTTACACATACGTGCTAGGAGTTTACTTTGCTGTTGTTGCCGCCTTGCCTTTTATGCCTGTGTAGACAAGGAGTTTACTTTTGTTATTGTACTTTTTGTCTTTCCTATTCTTGTGGGCAAGGAGTCTGCTTTTGTTGTTGTTGTAGTCTCACCTTTTATGTATGTGCGGGCAAAAAGTCTGTTTTGCTGTTGTAACCGCCTCACTTTTATACCCATGCAGGGAAGGAGTATACTTGTGTTATTGTACTTTACAACCTTTATACCCCTGTGGGTCCTACTTTTGTTGTTGTTGCCGTGTCGTCTTTTGCACCCGTGCTGGCAATGAACATGCTTTGTTGTTGCTGTCTCACCTTTTATACTCGTTCGAAAAGGAGTATGCTTTGTTGTTGCCATCTTGCCTTCTATATTCTTGCAGGCAAGGAGTCTGTTTTTGTTGTTGTTGTCGTCTCGTCTTTTATACTCGTACAGGCTAGTGTCTGTTTCGCTATTGTTACTGTCTCGCCTTTTATGCTCGCGCAGACAAGGAGTATACTTTTATTTTTGTACTTTTGGCCTTTCATATCCTTGCAGGCAAGGAGTCTACTTTTACTGTTGTTATCCTCTCTGCTTTTATACTCATGCAGGAAGGAGTTTGGTTTTGTTGCTATTGCTGTCTCGCCTTTTTTACTCATGTGGGTAAGGAGTGTACTTTTGTTGTTGTACTTGTTGCCTTCTATACTCTTGCGGGAAAAGTGCCTGCCTTTATTGTTTTTCCACCTTTTATGCTTTTGCGGGCAATAAGCCTGCTTTGCTGTTGTTGTTGTCCCGACTTTTATGCTCGTGGGGGCAAGATGTATGCATTTATTATTATTGTCGTCCCATCTTTTATACCCGTATAAGCAAGGAGTCTGCTTTTGTTGCAATTGTTGCCTCCCCTTTTATACTTGTGCAGGTAAGGAGTATGCATTGCCGACTTGCCTTTTACACTCATGCAAACAAGGAGTATGCTTTGTTGTTGCCATCTTGTCTTTTACACTCTTTTGGGCAAGGAGAATGCTTGGGTGTTGCCGTCTCACTTTTTATACTCATGCGGGCAAGGATTGTGCTTTGTCATTCTTGTCTTGCCTTTTACACTCGTGTGAGCAGGCAGTATACTTTTGTTGTTGTTGCTGTCTCGTCTTTTATACACGCATGGGTAAGGAGTCCAAGATTGTTGTTGCTGTCGCCTCGCCAATTATACTCTTGCGTGCAAGCAGCATGCTTTGTTGTTGTCATCTCACCGTTTACAGTTATGCAGGCAAGGAGTATAGTTCATTGTTGCCATCTTGCCTTTTGTACTCGGGCAGGCGAGGAGTATACTTTTGTTGTTGTACTTATCGCCTTTTAGACTCTAACAAGCATGGAGTCTGCTTTTATTGTTGATGTCGTCTCGCCTTTTATACTCATGTAGGCTAGATGTCTGCTTTGCTGCTGTTCCCATCTCACCTTTTATACTCGTGCAAGTAAGGATTATACTTTTGTTTTTGTACTTTTTGCCTTTTATATCCTTGCGGGCAAGGAGTCTACTTTTGCTGTTGTTACCATCTTGACTTTTATACTCGTGTGGGAAGGAGTCTAGTTTTGTTGTTCTTGTCGTCTCCTCTTTAATACTCGAGTAGGCGAGGAGTATACTTTTGTTTTTATACTTGTCGCCTTTTATACTCTTGGAGGCAAGAAGCATGCTTTTGTTATTATTGCTATCTCGCCTTTTATACTCGTGCGGGGCTAGGGGTCTACTTTGCTGTTGTTGCCCTTTCAGCTTTTATACTCGTACGTGCAAGGAGTGTGCTTTTGTTGTTGTTGTTGTCTTGTCTTTTATACTCGTATGAGCAAAGAGCCTCCTTTTGGTGTAATTGTTGGCTCGCCTTTCATACTCGTGCAGGTAAGGAACATGCTTTGTTGTTACTGTCTCGCCTTTTATACTTGTGCGGACAAGGAGTATACTTTATTGTCGTCCTCTCACCTGTTATACTCGTGTGGGCAAGGAGTAAGCTTTGCCGCCTTTTACACTTGTGCAGACAGGGACTATACTTTTGCTGTTGTTGCCGTCTCGCCTTTTATACTCGTTCGGGTAAGGAGTCTAGGTTTCTTGTTATTACTGTCTCGCTTTTTATACTCGTGCTGGCAAGCAATAGGATTTCTTGTTGCCGTCGCACCTTTTCTAGTCATGCGGGCAAGAAGTATGCATTTTTGTTGTTGTCTTTGCCTTCACACTTGGGCGGGCGAGAAGCAAACTTTCGTTGTAGTACTTGTTGCCTTTTATACTCTTGCAGGCAAGGAGTTTGATTTTGTTGTTGTTGTCATCTCGCCTTATATACTCGTGAGGGCTAGGCGTCTGCTTTGCTATTGTCACCATCTTGTCGTTTATACTCATTCGGGCAAGGAGTACACTTTTGTTTTCGTGCTTTTTGCCTTTTATATTCTTTTGGGCAAAAAGTCTACATTTGCTGTTGTTACCGTTTCACCTTTTATACTCGTTCGAACAATAAGTCTGATTTTGTTGTTGTTGCCATTTCACCTTTCATACTTGGGCGCGCGAGGAGTATAATTTTGATGTTGTACTTCCCGCCTTTTATACTCTTGCAGGCAAGGAGTCTACTTTTGTCATTGTTTCTATCTCACATTTTATACTCGTGTGGGCTAAGAGTCTGCTTTATTGTTATTGTTGTCTAGCCTTTTATGCTCGCATGAGTAAGGAATATGCTTTTGTTGTTGTACTGTTTGCCTTTTATGCCCTTGCGAGCAAGGAGTCTACTTTTATTGTTGTTACTGTCACGCCTTTTATACTCGTACGGGCAAGGAATATACTTTGTTGTTGTCGTTCTGCTTTTTATAATAGCGTGGGCAAGGAGTATGCTTTTGTTGTTATTGCCGTCCTGCTTTTTATTTTCGTACGAGCAAGGACTCCAGTTTTGGTATTGTTGCCGTCTCACCTTTTATACTCTCGTGGGTAAGCAGCATGCTTTGTTGCTGCCATCGTGCCTTTTGTACTCATGCAAGCAAGGAGTGTGCTTTGTTGCTACCATGTCATTTTTTATACTCTTGCAAGGAAAGAGACGACTTTTGTTGTTGTTGTTGTCTCGCCATTTACACTCGTATAGGCTAGAAGTCTACATTGCTGTTGTTAGCGGCTCGTCTTTTGTACTCATGCGAGCAAGAAGTATACTTTTATTGTTGTACTTTTCGGCTTTTATACGCTTGCAAGCAAGTAGCCTACCTCTGTTGTTGTTGCTGTCTCACCATTTAGACTCAAGCGGGCTAGGAGTCTACTTTGCTGTTGCCATGTTACCTTTTATTCCAATGTGGTCTAGGAGTCTGCTTTGGGGTTGTTGCTGTCTTGCCTCTTATTCTCGCGTAGGCAAGGAGTAGACTTTTGCTGTTGTGTATTTCGCCTTTTATGCTCTTGTGGGTAAGGAGTCTGCTTTTGTTCATGTTACTGTCTCGCTTTTTTTCGACTGTGGGCAAGGAGGTTGGTTTTGTTATTGTTGCCGTCTCGCCTTTGCAATCATGTGGGCAATGAGTAAAGAGCATTCTTTTCTGTTTTTGTCTCGCCTTTTATTCTTGTGCGGGCAAGGAGTTTGATTTGTTATTGTCCTCGTGTCGCCTACTCGCACGAGCAAGAAGTGTACTTTTGCTATTGTATTTTTTGCCTTTTGTACTATTGTAGGTAAGGCATCTACTTTTTGTTAGTGCTGTCTCGCCTTTTATATTCATGTGCGTAACGAGTTTGGTTTTGTTGTTGATGTCGTCTCACCTTTTATTCTCGTGCGGGTAAGGAGTATGCTTTACTGTTGTCGTCTCGTCTTTCATACTAGTGGGAGTTAGGAGTATGCTTTTGTTGTTGTTCCCGTCTAACCTTTTATACTCATACGGGTAATAAGTCTAGTTTTGTTTTCGTTGTCTCATCACCTTTTACATTCGTGCGGACAAGCAACATGCTTTGTGGTTGCTGCCTCACCTTTTATACTCATGCAGGCAAAAAGTATTCTTTGTTGTTACTGTCTTGCCTTTCATACTCTTGCGGGCAAGGAGTCAGTTTTGTTGCTGTTGCCTTCTGACCTTTTACACTTGTACAACAAGGCATCTAGTTTTGTTGTTGTTGTTGTCTCACCTTTTATACTCGGGTAAGCGAGGAGTATACTTTTATTGTTGTACTTGTTGCCTTGTATACTCTTGCCGGTAAATAGTTTACTTTTGTTGTTGTTGCCGTGTCTCCTTTTACACTCGTACGGGCAAAGGGTATGGCTTTGGTACTGTTGTCATCTCGGCTTTTATACTCGTACGGGCAAGCAACATGCTTTGTTTTTGCCATCTAGCCTTTTATACTTGTGTGGGTAAGGAGTGTGCTTTGTTGTTGTTGTCTCGCCTTTTATACTCTTGCAGGGAAGGAGTATGCTTTTATTGTTGTTGTCGTCTCGCTCTTTATACTCATACGGGCAAGGTGTCCAATTTTGCTGTTGTTGCAAAGTCGCTTTTTACACTCGTATGAGTAAACAGCATGCTTGGTTGTTGTCATCTCGCCTTTGTTCTCTTGCGGGCAAGAAGTTTGTTTTTCTTATTATGGCTGTCTCGTCTCTACACTCGGGTAAGTGAGGAGTATAATTTTGTCATTGTGCTTGTCGCCTTTTATACTTTTACGGGCAAGGATTCTACTATTGTTGTTGTTGTCGTCTTGCCTTTGATACAATAAGCATGCTTTGTTGTTGTCATCTCGCCTTTTATACTTTCGTGGGTAAGGGGTACGCTTTTTTGATGTCATCTCATCTTTTATCCTCATGCTGGCAAAGAGTATTCTTTGTTGTTGCTGTCTCGCCTTTTATATTCGTACGGGCAAGGAGTCTGGTTTTGTTGTTGTCACCGTCTTACCTTTTATACTCATGTGGGCAAAGAGCATTCTTTGTTGTTCTCGTCTCGCCTATACTTGTGCTGGAAAGGAGTATGCTTTACTGTCGCTGTGTCGCCTTTTCTACCCATGCGGGCAAAGAGTATGCTAAGGTGGACGAGGAGCATATTTTTGTTGTTGTACTTTGCCCCTTTTGTACTCCTGTGTGCAAGGAGTCTGCTTTTGTTGTTGTTGTCGTCTTGCCTTTTACACTTGTGCGAGCAAGCAGCATGCTTTGCTATTGCCATCTTGCCTTTTATACTCGTGCGGGCTAGGCGTATACTATTGTTGTTGTACTTTTAGCCTTTTATACTCTTGCGGGCAGGTAGTTTGCTTTTTCTATTGTTGCCGTCTCGTATTTTATACTCGTGCGGGCAAGGATTCTGGTTTTGTTGTGCTTGGCATCTTGCTTTTTATACTTGAGTAGGCTAGGAGTATACTTTTGTTGATGCACTTGACGTATTTTATACTCTTGTGGGCAAGGAATCTACCTTTGTTGTTGTTGTTGTGTCGTCTTTTATACTCAAGCCGGCAAGGAGTCTATTTCGCTGTTATTGTTGTCTCGCCTTTCATGCTCGCACGGGCAAGGAGTTTGCATTTACTATTGCTGGTGTCCCACCTTTTATACTCGCGTGGGTAAGGAGTCTTGCTTTGTAATTGTTATCCTCTCGCCTTTTATACTCGTGTAGACGAGGAGTCTGCTTTGCTGTCGTTGTCGTCTCGCCTTTTATGCTTGTGGGCAAGAAGTATACTTTTGTTGCTACACTTTTCGCCTTTTATACTCTTAGGGGCACGAAGTATGTTTTTGTTGTTGTAGCTGTCTCACCTTTTATACATGTGTGGGCAAGGAGTTTGGCTTTGTTCTTATTGTCATCTCGCCTTTTACACTTGAGCGGGTGAGGAGTATACTTTTATTGTTGTACTTTGGCGCCTTTCACACCTTGCAGGCAACGAGTCTGTTTTTGTTATTGTTGTTGTCTTACCTTTTGTTGTTGTTGTCATCTCACTCTTTGTAGTCGCACGGGCAAGGACTTTGGTTTTGTCATTGTTGCCGTCTCACCTTTTCTGCTGTCGTCTCACTCTTTATACTTTTGCAGGGAAGGAGACTGCATTTGTTGTTGTTGTCGTCTCAACTTGTATACTCGTGCAAGCAAGGAGTATAATTTTGTTGTTGTACATTTCGCCTTTTATACGCTTATGGGTAAGGAACCTACTTTTATTGTTGTTGCTATTCTGCTTTTGGTACTCATATGGGTAAGGAGTCTGGTTTTGTTGTTGTTTCCATCTCACCTTTTATACTTGTGTGGGCAAGGAGTATATTTTTGTTGTTGCACTTTTCGCCTTTTATACTCTTGCTGGGAAGGACTCTCATTTTGTTGTTGTTGCCATCCAGCCTTTTATACATGTGTGGGCAAGAAGCATGCTTTGTTGCTCTCATCTCACCTTTTATACTCTTGCAGGCAAGGAGGCTGCTTTCATTGTTGTTGCTGTCTTACCTTTTATACTTATGCGGGAAAGGAGTCTCGTTTAGTTGTTGTTACTGTCTCGCCTTTTATACTCGCGTGGGTAAGTTGTATGCCTTAATATTGTCGTTTTACCTTTTATATTTGTGCGGGCAGGGAGCATGCGTTCGTTGTAGTCGCTGTCCCGCCTTTTACACTCGTGCAAGCAAGTATTCTGCTTTGCCATTATTACTGTCTCGCTTTTAATATTGGCGCAAGTAGGGAGTATTCTTTTGTTGTCGTTCCCACCTCGCCTATTATGCTCGTGCAGGCTAGGAGTCTGCTTTACTATTATTACCGTCTCGGTTTTTATGCTCTTATAGGCAAGGAGTCTACTTTTGTTGTGGTTGTCATCTCGCCTTTTTTACACTTGCGGGCTAGGAGTTGGCAACACCTTGAGCCAATTCCTAGCATGGGACTTTGGAGTGGCTGGACACTCCTTGAAACAAGGTGAAAGCTGAGAGGGTCAGCGCAGGCACGGGCCTACATGCGGGTCCCAGTGTGGACCAAGACTTGGGTTGGATAAAGGATGTTGGACTACTTGTTCGTGGGCTCCATCAGATGGGCCATGGGCTTGGGCCAAGAGGCCCAAAACACAAGACTGGGTCTTGGTCAAGTCTGCATGGCACTGCAAGGCACTACATGGCACTGAGTCTCCTACGACGTGTGGAACGTGCGGGTGTGGCTCTATCCAGGTGGCCAAGCATCAGGATAATGCTTATCAGATCGTGCATGGCAAAGGATCGTGGGTAGATAAGACTTATCGAGATCAAGTGATGGATGATCGTGGGAGATAAGACTTATCAGGATCGAGTCATGGATGACAACGTGGGAAGATGAGGATTATTAGCCACGGTAGAGATCGTGGGGAGATAATGTTTATCTCCAAGACCTAGATAGCTAGGGGTGTCAGCTATATATAGACCCTATGGGTTGTCATTTGTACTCAGTGAAAGAGAAACCACTTAGAGAGAAAGAGTGAAACACTGTTGAGAGTTCAGATGATTGTTCCTTTGTATTGCTTGAGTTAAGTAATAAAAGGTTGGGAAAGGTTCCCGTATATGCTCTTGTGTCTCTTTCGAGTGTGTGAGTTGTGTGCCTTACTTATAAAGTTCCATTGTGCAAATCATTGTGTGTGCGGTTGGCTGAGACTAAGTGTGACTTAGTGCCATCACAAGACGTAATTTCGAGTGAGAAAATTAGCCGTGTGACAGCTGGTATCAGAGCATAAAGGTTCGACCAATGGCAGGTGGTTCGGGTCTTGATGCTGTACGTGAGCGTGTAGCCAAACTCTTTGAGGTACTCGATGATGTTCTGGAGGATACAAATTCCACCGTGTTCCAGACATTGGCGCTCCATGAACAGTATATAATCGATCTGCAGCGGCAACAAGAGGTGGTGACCTCTTCAAACACAGCTTTTTGGCTTGAGGAGATGGCAGCAGAAATAGCCATCCTTAAGAAGGCTGTGGCCTCTCAACCAAGCGGAGGTGTGATGGAGGGCTCGACCAAGATGAAGGTGCCAGAGCCTAAAGCCTTCGAGGGAGCGAGGGATGCCAAAGAGATTGAGAATTTTCTGTGGGATATGGAGCAGTACTTCAAAGCTGCCCGAGTGCCAAACGATGAGAAGGTCAATCTGATCAGCATGTATCTAGCCAAGGACGCCAAGCTGTGGTGGCGAACTCGGTTGGATGACGATACAAGCGCGGGCAGGCCTAAGATCGAGAAGTGGGAGAGCCTAAAGAAGGAGTTAAAAGACTAGTTCTTACCCTGCAACACGTCATGGGTTGTGAGGGAATCCTTGAAGAAGTTGAAGCAGAGTGGTACGGTGCATGACTACGTGAAGGAATTCAGTTCCTTGATGCTTGACATCCGCAACATGTCGGATGAAGACAAGATTTTCAACTTCTTATCCGGTCTTCAACCCTGGGCTCAACTCGAGCTTAGAAGGCAAGGTGTGAAGGACCTTCCTTCAGCGATGGCTGTGGCTGATGGTTTAGTTGATTTTCGGATCAACAAGTCTCCTGATTCTGATGCTGGGAAGTAGCCCAAAGACAAGGGCAAGAAGAAGAAGGAAGGCAAGAAAGATAAGCACAACGGTGGCTGCAAGGATAAAGGCAAAGCCGTCTGCCAAGAACAAGGTAAAGGCAAAACTAACTCGGGATGTTTCATATGTAATGGACCACACAGGGCTAAGGAGTGCCCGAAGCAGGAGAAGTTAAGTGCCATAGTTGCTGAGGAGAGTGGCCTCTCGGACGATGTTGGCCCCTCTCGTGTCAATCCTCTGCAGTTGGTGAGTGCTGTGGAAGCTGGACGTGCCCCACAATCCGGCTTGATGTATGTTAAGATCGGGCTCAGTAATAAGGAGTTGATGGCGATGGCTGACACTGGTGCTACCCACAACTTTGTTGCTGAGAGGATGGTGGCGTCACTGGGTCTGAAAGTCACCAAGACAGGGAGTCGAATGAAGGCAGTCAATTCGGCAGCCCGGGAGGTGCTTGGCACGGCACTAGGACTGGAGGTAACTATGGGCAATTGGTCTGGTAAGCTTAACTTCACTGTGGTTCCGTTAGATGATTTTGATATCATACTGGGAGTTGATTTCTTTGTGAGCGCAAAAGTTGCTCTGTTGCCTCACTTGGGTGGTCTCATGATCATGCATGAGGATCATCCATGTTTCGTTACTGGAACGTTCACTCCCTCTTCCAGTATTGGTGGGAAGTCGGGTGGTATGCTATCAGCTATGCAGGTGAAGCATGGGCTGAAAAAGGGAGAAGTCACCTACCTTGCAGCTTTGATGGAGATCAAAGAATGTATTGTTGCGGAGGTGCCTGACAGTGTGGCAGATCTGTTGGGGAAGTTCACTGATGTGATGCCTCCTGAACTCCCCAAGTGTCTTCCCCCAAGGCGTGCCACTGACCACAAGATCGATTTAGTGCCTGGTTCCAAACCACCAGCACAAGCCTCATATCGCATGAGTCCGCTAGAGTTGGCAGAACTGAGGAAGCAGTTGAAGGAGTTGCTGGATGCAGGCCTAATTCAGCCCTCCAAAGCGCCATACGGTGCCCCGGTGTTGTTTCCGAGGAAACACGATGGCTCCCTGCGGATGTGTGTTGATTACAGGGCTCTGAACAAGGTGACGGTAAAGAACAAGTACCCTATTCCATTGATAGCGGACTTGTTTGACAGGCTGGCGAGAGCCTCGTATTTCACCAAGCTGGATCTACGGTCTGGATATTGGCAAGTCAGGATTGCAGAAGGAGATGAGGGGAAAACCACGTGCATCACTCGCTATGGCTCCTACGAATTCTTGGTGATGCCATTTGGTTTGACTAATGCCCCTGCTACTTTCTGTAATTTAATGAATGATGTGTTTCATGACTTCATTGATCATTTTGTGGTTGTATATCTGGATGATATTGTTGTGTATAGTGAGTCCTTGGAGGATCACTTGTCCCACCTGAGGTTGGTGTTGTCTAGATTGAAAGAGCACCAACTATATGTGAAAAAGGAAAAATGTGAGTTTGCTCGGCGTGAGATTATGTTCCTTGGGCATAGGGTGAGTCGAGGGCAAGTTAAAATGGATGAGAGAAAAGTCCAGGCAATAGTGGAGTGGGAGGCCCCTACCAAAGTGTCTGAGTTGAGATCCTTTCTTGGTTTGTCTAACTACTATAGGAAGTTTGTGCAGGGTTACTCCAAAAAGGTGGCCCCATTGACAGACTTACTCAAGAAGGATAGACCTTGGAGGTGGACCACAGATTGCCAAGAAGCCTTTGACAAATTGAAGGCAACGGCGTCCACGAAGCCGGTCCTGAGGTTGCCTGATTTCGAGTTGCCTTTCAGTGTGGTAACTGATGCCTCAGACAGAGCCATTGGAGGTGTGTTGGTGCAGGAAGGCCACCCCATTGCCTATGAGAGCCGGAAACTCAATGATGCAGAGCAGCGGTACTCAGCACATGAGAAGGAAATGCTAGCAGTGATGCATTGCCTTCGCACATGGAGGGTGTATTTGCTGGGTACCAGGTTCGTGGTTCGTACCGACAATGTCGCTAACACATTCTTTCAAACTCAGAAGAAGCTTTCTGCACGGCAGGCGCGGTGGCAGGAGTTCTTGGCTGAGTATGATTTTACTTGGGAACACAAGCCAGGAAGGCAAAATCAGGTGGCAGATGCCCTAAGTCGCCGACAAGTGCAAGAGACGGTTGCTGCCCTCACTCAAGTGCAGAGTGACTTGCTAGACAAAATCAAGGAGCAGGCCCCACATGATGCCACATATCAACAAGTGGTACAGCAAGTCAGGGAGGGTGTGGTAAGGCGATACTAGCTCGATAATGATTTATTGCATGCCAAGGGTAATCGTGTATATGTTCCCAGTGGTGCAGGCCTTAGGAAGGAAATACTGCGGGAGTCTCATGATTCACAGTGGGCTGGTCATCCTGGTGTTGAAAGGATGATGGCCTTGCTGTCCCGCAAGTACTACTGGCCAAAGATGGAAGATGACGTCGAGGCATATGTCAAGACGTGCATGACTTGTCAGCAGGACAAGACGGAGCGGCAGAAGGAGGCAGGTTTGTTGCAGCCGCTACCCATTCCTACGAAGCCATGGGTGTCAGTTTCGATGGATTTCATTGGCAGATTCCCAAAGATTGATGGCATGGGATCTACAATGGTGGTGGTAGATTGGTTCTGCAAGTATGTTGTGTTTATTCCTGCCCCTTCTTCATGTCAAGCGGAGACAGCCGCTAAGCTTTTCTACAAGCAGGTAGTTAAGTACTTTGGATTGCCTGAAGATATTGTGAGCGATCGGGATCCTCGTTTCACTGGAAGGTTCTGGACCTCGTTATTCAACATGATGGGTTCAGAGTTAAAATTCTCTACTGCCAACCATCCTCAGACCAATGGCCAGACGGAGCGGATCAATGGCCTACTTGAGGAATATCTTCGGCATTACGTGATGGCAAGCCAGAAGAATTGGCTTGAGTTGTTGGATTCGGCCCAATTTTGCTACAATCTTCACAAGTCCTCTTCCACAGGTATGAGTCCCTTTAAGCTAGCTATGGGGCAACAGCCCCTTGCTCCTAACGATGTGGCCAGGACTAGCTCAGGAGGGAGATGTCCGGCAGCCCACCGGTTTGCCCGTTCTAAGCACGAGCGGCTAGAGGAGGCCCAGGATAGCTTGGACAAGGCAGCCAGGCAGATAAAAAAGTATGCGGACCGAGGAAGGAGGGACGTGCAGTTCCAAGTTGGGGATAAGGTGTTGCTGAAACTTACTCCCCAAATTTGGAAGAAGATCAGCAGCATGACAGTGCATCGTGGGCTGGTTCCAAAGTATGACGGTCCCTTCACAGTGGTGAAGAAAGTTGGCAATGTTGCATACAGGTTGCAACTCCCAGAAAGGTTAAAGGTACATCCAACCTTCCACGTGAGTTTCTTGAAGCCCTTCCATGAGGAAACGGGCGATGAGCCTCCAAGGAAACAAGCACGACGTGCTCCCCCTACAATCAACACTGAGTTCCAACGTGAAGTGGAGAGAATTCTGGACCACCGAACGCAGGGACAAAGTAAGAAGAACAGGCGGGTTGAGTACTTGGTCAAGTGGAAGAATGCCCCAGACAATGAGGCTAGCTGGGAAAGAGATGTGACGCTATGGCAATTCGAGAAGCAGGTGGAAGACTACCTATCAACCATACCAACGAGGACGTTGGCTTCAACAGGTGGGGGTGGTTTGTTAACCCCTTGAACACTTGGCATGCAGGAGTTGGCGGCACCTTGAGCCAATTCCTAGCATGGGACTTTGGAGTGGCTGGACACTCCTTGAAACAAGGTGAAAGCTGAGAGGGTCAGCGCAGGCACGGGCCTACATGCGGGTCCCAGTGTGGACCAAGACTTGGGTTGGATAAAGGATGCTAGACTACTTGTTCGTGGGCTCCATTAGATGGGCCATGGGCTTGGGCCAAGAGGCCCAAAACACAAGACTGGGTCTTGGTCAAGTCTGCATGGCACTACATGGCACTACATGGCACCGAGTCTCCCACGACGTGTGGAACGTGGGGACGTGCGGGTGTGGCTCTATCCAGGTGGCCAAGCATCGGGATAATGCTCATCAGATCGTGCATGGCAAAGGATCGTGGGTAGATAAGACTTATCGAGATCAAGTGATGGATGATCGTGGGAGATAAGGCTTATCAGGATCGAGTCATGGATGAGAACATGGGAAGATGAGGATTATCAGCCACGATAGAGATCGTGGGGAGATAATGTTTATCTCCAAGACCTAGATAGCAGGGGGTGTCAGCTATATGTAGACCCTATGGGTTGTCATTTGTACTCAGTGAAAGAGAAACCACTCAGAGAGAAAGAGTGAAACACTGTTGAGAGTTCAGGTGATTGTTCCTTTGTATTGCTTGAGTTAAGTAATAAAAGGTTGGGAAAGGTTCCCGTATATGCTCTTGTGTCTCTTTCGAGTGTGTGAGTTGTGTGCCTTACTTATAAAGTTCCATTGTGCAAATCATTGTGTGTGCGGTTGGCTGAGACTAAGTGTGACTTAGTGCCATCACAAGGCGTAATTTCGAGTGAGAAACTTAGCCGTGTGACACTAGGAGTCTGCTTTGCTATTATTACTGTCTCATTTTTTATGCTCTTGTAGGCAAGGAGTCTATTTTTGTTGTGGTTGTCATCTCGCCTTTTTTATGCTTGCGGGCTAGGAGTTTGCTTTGCTGTTGTTGTTGCCTTGCCTTTTATGCCTATGCAGACAAGGAATTTACTTTTGTTGTCATACTTTCCGTTTTTCATATTCTTGTGGGCAAAGAATATGCTTTTGTTGTTGTTGCAGTCTCACCTTTTATGGATATGCAGGCCAGCAGTCTATTTTGCTGTTGTAACCGCCTCACCTTTTATACCCATGCGGGCAAGGAGTATACTTGTGTTGTTGTACTTTACAACTTTTATACCCCTGTGGGTAAGGAGTCTAGTTTTGTTGTTGTTGCCGTGTCGGCTTTTGCACCCGTGCTGGCAATGAACATGCTTCGTTGTTGCTATCTCACCTTTTATACTCGTCCGACAAGGAGTATGCTTTGTTGTTGCCATCTCGCCTTCTATATTCTTGCAAGCAAGGAGTCTGCTTTTGTTGTTGTTGTCATCTCGCCTTTTATACTCGTACGGGCTAGTGTCTGTTTTGCTATTGTTACTGTCTCACCGTTTATGCTCGCACAGGCAAGGAGTATACTTTTTTTTTTGTACTTTTTGCCTTTCATATCCTTACAGGCAAGGAGTCTACTTTTTCTGTTGTTATCATCTCTACTTTTATACTCAGGTGGGTAAGGAGCATACTTTTGTTATTGTACTTATTGCTTTTCATATTCTTGCGGGAAAAGAGCCTACCTTTGTTGTTGTTGTTGTCCCGCCTTTTATACGCGTCCAGGTGAGTAGTCTGGTTTTGTTACTATTACCGTCACGCCTTTTATGCTCATGTAGGGAAGCAACGTGCTTTGTTGTTGCCGTTTCGACTTTTATACTCTTGTGGGGAAGGAGTCGACTTTTGTTGTTGCTACCGTCTCGCCATTTATGCTTGTATGGACAAGGAGTCAGGTTTTGTTGTTGTTGTCGTCTCGCCTTTTATGCTCGTGTGGGCTAGGAGTTGTTAGGATCCACTGGTATGGAAGGGTCCAGTCTCATATCTTGCAGTCAACGGAGCCCAAGCCCAAGTAGTAGTCCTTGTTAAATAAGATCAGTCCAAGTGAATTAGGGAAATGTTGATGTAATTATCCTTTTGTTATTTCTGTTTGTCGTAATTATCCTTATCCTGTTTCTGTTTGTTCAATTTCAATTCTGGTAGTGCCAAATCTGATCTCTTCGAATCACCATATAAGCTTGTAAGGAGGAAGAAGTTGGCTATGAGAAAATAATGATTATTCTACCCTAAGTTTTTCTCTTTTCTTTTATCCAGTTCTTCTCCTTCTATTCTATTCTACTCCTTCTTTTTTTTGATCCTTACAATCTGGTATCAGAGCACCGATCTGTCGGTACTCCGTTCCACTATGGTAAAGAAACACTCATCAAACATGGCGGAAAATACTCAGCTCAAGACGTTGGATGATCAATCTCGCAAACATGAGCAGCAGATCCAGATGATTTTGGAGAAACTGCAACCTCTTGAAGAGCTACCAGTCCAAATGCAAGCAATGAGTAATCTGCCAACTCAGATGCAAGCTATGGAAAAGGGTCAAGCGGAAACACAATCCTCATTGAAGCAACTATTGGAGATGTTGAGTACTCATGAGCCACTCCAGCTTCGGGAAAGAGGTACAATGAACGACGGTCCAGTGATGCCCACTACTCGAGGGCTCTTACCCACTCCCAGGATCCAGGCTCTAGAAATAGTGGATAATAGTAACAATCGAGGCAATCATGGTGTTACTAAAGGGGTAGTTACAACTCCAAAACCTCCCAAGCTCAAGCTACCCATGTTCGATGGAGACAATCCTCATGGATGGCTAAGGAAGTTCCAACGCTACTTTCGTTACTATGGCATCGTGGAAGCGGAATGGCTAGATACAGTGGCTATGCATGTCGATGGCTTGGCAGACACATGATTCCAAGGATGTTTGGCGGCTAATCCTCAGGGGACGTGGAAATTGTTTGAGAGGGACCTTTTCCGATGATTTGGAGACCCAACACAGCCTTATGCAGATGAGGAATTCCATAAACTTCGTCAATCTGGTTCTGTGCGGAAGTACCACGAACAGTTTGAGGATATTCGCTCTATGGTAGTGGCCACATATCCTACTATTCCTGATTCCTCCTTTGTTTCTAAATTTCTGTGCAGGCTCAACGATGAAATCCGTCCAATTATTAAGATGTACAAGCCACTAACTCTTGAGGCCGCATATGAGTATGCATGTCTCCAGGAAATTGCTGTTGAAGCCTCCTGGAAAAAAGGAAAATTAAATAAAAATGCCAATGCAGGGAATTAGGTCTCACAATTTCATTCCAAAACTTCGGCAGTTGACGGAAAAGAATCAATAAAGGAGACTCCAAAACTTGATAAAAAGACGTGGGAAGAGGCCAAACGTGTTGGAATTGTTTCCGGTGTGGGGATAAATACACTTTGGGCCATCAATGCCAGAAGAAACAATTTCATTTGATAGACGCTCAAGAGGTGACTTAAGGTGATGATATGGTGGCTGATGAACCGATTACAATCGGAACTGGAAATGATACAGTCGGTGAAATTTCCTTGAACACCATAACAGGAAGTGTAGGGCACCAGACATTAAAGCTACTCGGTTACGTCGGTCGAAAGAAACTGGTAATTTTGATCGATTTCGGCAGCACACACAGCTTCTTGGATACCAAGGTAGCCCGAAGTTTGCCTTGCCAGCTCAATTCCACTGCATCGATGGTTATCAGAGTAGTGAATGGCGAACGGCTTGCTAGTACCGAAAGGTGTTCACAGTTCAAATGGAATATGCAAGGACACACCTTCTCTGTGGATTTGAGGCTGATTCCATTGGGCTCGTGTGATATTCTGTTGGGGGCTGATTGGTTTGCTAATTACAGCCCGTTGGCTTTGGAACTTAAGAAAATGCGGCTTTCTTTTCTTAAAGATGGCCAGCCCATTATGCTAACAGGTGTGACTACTGACTCTAGGCCAAAACCTATTACAGAAAAGAAGATTGATGCACTATTAAAAAAGGGAAATTTCAGTACCCAAGCCCATTTGCTCACCATGGAGGTTGTTTCTACTCCAACAGAAATTCCTGTCGAGCTACAAGCATTGATAACGGAATTTAAAGACGTTTTTGCCGAGCCCCACTTACTCCCTCCTACAAGAGATCAGGATCATCAGATTCCTCTGCTTCCTGAAGCTCGGCCAATTAACGTTCGTCTTTATCGATACCCAAACTATCTCAAGACAGAAATTGAACGCCAAGTTCAAGAGATGCTTCATTCAGAGCTAATTCGGAATAGTTCTAGTCCCTTTGCCTTACCAGTTCTCTTGGTTAAGAAGAAAGACGGAACATGGCGATTCTGTGTTGATTATCGTCACTTGAACAACATCACCGTGAAGGACAAGTTTCCAATTCCCATCATCGATGACCTCTTGGACGAACTTCATGGCTCACAGATCTTCTCTAAGCTGGACCTCCGAGCAGGGTATCACTAGATTAGAGTCAAGGAGCCTGACATACCCAAGACGGCTTTCCGTACGCATCATGGACACTGCGAATTCCAGGTAATGCCTTTTGGGCTCACAACCGCCCCAGCCACCTTTCAATCCCTTATGAATTCTATCTTTGAATCCTTGCTGCGGAAGTATGTGCTTGTGTTCTTTGATGACATATTAATATATAGCCCATCCATGAGTGACCATCTTGATCATTTACGATCAGTTTTGCTACTCTTGAGGCAACACCACTTATTTGCTAAACTCTCCAAGTGCTCATTCGGGCAATCAAAAATAGAGTACCTTGGTCATGTCATTTCGGCAGCCGGGGTCTCCACAGATGATACAAAGGTTGAAGCAATGCGGAACTGGCTTATTCCGACGTCTGTCAAGAGTTTTAGAGGATTTTTGGGGCTCACTGGATATTACCATAAGTTTGTGAAAGATTATGGAATTTTGAGTAAACAATTAACTGATCTTCTTAAAAAGAATAGCTTCCAATGGAGCCAAGATGCACAGGGAGCCTTTGAAAGACTTAAGGATGCTATGTGTCGAGCTCCAGTTTTAGCCTTGCCGGATTATAGCAAACCATTTGTGGTGGAAGCGGATGTGTACGAAGTCAGGATGGGAGCTGTTCTCATGCGAAGGTCATCCTTTAGCCTACCTCAGCAAGCCCTTTAATGCCAAAAACAGGGGAATGTCCATTTATGAAAAGGAATTTATTGCTATTCTCATGGCAGTTTCTAAATGGCGACACTACCTTGAGGGCCGACAGTTTATCATTAAGACGGACCACCAAAGCATTGAGCACCTCCTTTAGCAAAGGCTCCACACATATGTGCAACAGAGAGGTATAACCAAGTTGCTGGGCTTAGACTACGTCATTCAATATAAAAAAGGATCTGAGAATCGAACAGTGGATGCGTTGTCACGAAAAGAGGAAGGAAGCTATTTTGTGGTCACTTCCATTGTTCCTCAATGGTTAGAAGAAGTCATGGCTAGCTATGAGGGTGATGACTTGTTGCCAAAATTGATTTTGAAAGGGACAGAAGCTACTTCGGTGCAATCAAAGTATAGCTTTGAATGTGGTCTATTGAAAAGGAAGGGATGGATCTATATCGGAAATAATGGTGAGTTGCACAGCCGCCTCATTAAAACCATGCATGATTCAGCCATAGGGGGGCATTCGAGTGTGCGAGCTTCTCTTGCCAAGCTCAAACAATTCTTTTATTGGCCGAAAATGAAAAACAGTGTCCAACAATGGATTAAAAATTGTGAAGTGTGCCAACGTTGCAAGACGGAAATTGTGCCATATCCCGGATAACTACAGCCCCTTCCGATTCCTGACCGTGCTTGGGTTCACATCTCCATGGACTTCATAGAGGGCCTGCCGAACTCTGAAGGTAAAAATGTTATTTGGGTGGTTGTCAATCGTTATACCAAATCAGCTCATTTCTTGGGACTTAGCCATCCTTTTACTGCTCCTCAAGTTGCAAGGCTATTCCTTGAAAACATATATAAGCTGCATGGTATACCTCAGTCAATAGTATCAGACCGAGATCGAATCTTCACAAGTGAGTTCTGGAAGGAGCTTTTTTGACTATAAAGAACGAAATTACATCTCAGTTCTGCATACCACCCCAATCCGATGGCCAAACCGAATGTCTTAATTGTTGTCTTGAGAGCTATTTATGTTGTATGTACTTCATGTGCCCCAAGCAGTGGTTTAAATGGCTTCCCTTAGCCGAATGGTCGTATAATTCTACCCACCACACTGCCATAAATATGACACCTTATGAGGCTTTATACAAGTAGCCACCTCCTCAGTTGACAATGCTTCCAACAGCAAGCACTAAGGTCGCCACATTGGCAGAATTCTTGAAGGAACGACAAGTTCTCTCTTCACTCTTGAGGGAGCAGCTACAACGCGCTCAACAACGAATGAAATTTTATGCTGACCAGCACCGAAGCGAGAGGACGTTTGAAGTTGGGGACATGGTTTATTTAAAGCTACAACTGTATAAGCAATCCTCATTGGCTGTGCATTACAATCTTAAATTGGCTTCCAAGTTTTATGGTCCATATCTGGTGATTGCATGGGTCAGAATGGTGGCTTATAAATTGCAACTTCCTCCAGGCAACTTGGTCCACTTGGTGTTCCACGTATCACTTTTGAAGAAGGCAGTGAGTCAATATGTGATGGTTTCTCCGAAGCTACCTGAAGTGAATGAAGGAGGATAATTCAAGGTTGCTCCACAAGCCATTTTGGGCAAGAGAATAGTCAAGAGGAGCAACAAGCCCGTCATTCAAGTTCTAGTTCATTGGATGAGCATGACTGCTGAAGAAGCAACTTGGGAAGACTTTTCTGTTATGGAGTCGCAATTTCCAGATTTCATTTTTGACAGTCCTTGAGGACAAGGACTTGCTGAGCAGGGGAAGATGTTAGGATCCACTGGTATGGAAGGGTCCAGTCTCATATCTTGCAGTCAACAGAGCCTAATCCCACGTAGTAGTCCTAGTTAAATAAGATCAGTCCAAGTGAATTCAGGAAATGTTGCTGTAATTATCCTTTTGTTATTTCTGTTTGTCGTAATTATCCTTATCCTGTTTCTGTTTGTTCAATTTCAATTCTGGTAGTGCCGACTCTAATCTCTTTGAGTCACCATATAAGCTTGTAAGGAGGAAGAAGTTGGCTATGAGAAAATAATGATTATTCTGCTCTAAGTTTTTCTCTTTTCTTTTATCCAGTTCTTCTCCTTCTATTCGATTCCTCTCCTTCTTTTTTCTGATCCTTACAGGAGTATGCTTTAACATGGCTATCACGCCTTTTATAGCTCGTGCGGGCAAAGTGTATGCTTTGCTGTTACCATCTAGTCTTTTATACAAGAGCAAGCAAGGAGTATGCATTTGTTGTTGTTCTCATCTCACCTATTATACTCGCTTGGGCAAGGAAAATGGTTTTCTTGTTGTTGACATCTCGCGTTTTATACTCGTGTGGGCAAGCATCTTGCTTTTTTGTTTTCGTCTTACCTTTTATACTCATGCAGGAAAAGAGTATGCTTTGTCATTGCCATCTCGCCTTTTATACTCTTACGAGCAAGAAGTTGGCTTTTGTTGTTGTTGCCGTCTTGCCTTGTATACTCGTACAAGCAAGGAGTTTGGTTTTGTTGTTGTTGCCATCTCCCCTTTTATACTTGTGTAGACAAGGCGCACGCTTTGTTGTTGAAGTCTCACCTTTTATACTCTTGCAGGCAAGGAGTATGGATTACTATTGTTGTCTCGCCCTTTTTAGTCGCATGGGCAAAGTGTATGCTTTTGTTGTTGTTGTCGTCTCACCTTTCATACTCGCATGGACGAGTAGTTTGGTTTTGTTGTTGTTGTTGTCTCGCCTTGTATACTCATGCAGGCAAGGAGCATGCTTTGTTCGGACGGGAAAAGAGTATGCTTTGTTGTTGCTGTCTCGCCATTTATGCTCATGTTGGCTAGGAGGCTGCTTTGTTGTTATTGATGTCTTAGCTTTCATATTCCTATGGACAAGGATTATACTTTTGCTTTTGTACTTTTCCCATTTATATTCTTGTGAGCAATGAGTCTAGTTTTGCTGTTGCTGCCATCTCAGTTTTAATACTGGTGTGAGTAGGGAGCATGCTTTTGTTGATGATGCCATCTCAGATTTAACACTCGTACGGGTGAGTAGTCTAGTTTTGTTGTTGTTGTCGTCTCTCATTTTACACTCTTGTGGGCAAGTAGCATGCCTTGTTGATGCCGTCTTACTTTTTATACTCGTGCGGGCACATAATATGCTTTGTTGTTGCCGTAACGCCTTTCATACTTTTGCAGGCAAGGAGTCTACTTTTACTGTTATTGTCGTCTCGCCTTTTATACTCGTTTGGGCACGGAGTCTGGTTTTGTTGTTGTTGCTACCTCGCCTTTTACACTCGGGCAGAAGAGGAGTATACTTTTGTCGCTGTACTTGCCGCCTTTTATATTCTTGAGGGCAAGGAGTGTGCTTTTCTTGTTGTTCCTATATCGCCTTTTATACTCATACGGTCTAGGAGTCCGTGTCACTGTTGTTGTCGTCTTGTCGTTTATACTCGTGCGAGCAAAGAGTATACTTTGTTGTTCTACTTTTTGCCCTTTATACTCTTTCAAGCAAGGAGTTTTCTTTTGTTGTTGTCGCTGCCTTGACGTTTATACTCGTGTAAACAAGGAGTTTGGTTTTGTGATTGTTGCTGTCTTGCCTTTTATAATCGTATGGGCAACGAGTAAAGAGTGTGCTTTGCTGTTGTTGTCTTGCTTTTTATACTCATGGGGGCAAGGACTATGCTTTTGTTTTTGTACTTTTTGCCTTTATATTCTTGCAAGCAAAGAGCCTACTTTTGCTGTTTTTGCCGTCTCACTTTTTCTACTTGTGCGGGCTTGGAGTCTAGTTTTGTTGTTGCTGTTGTCTCTCCTTTTATACTCATGCAGGAAAGCAACATGCTTTGTTGTTGTTGTCTTGCATTTTGTACTCGTACGGGCAATGAGTATGCTTTGTTGTCACCGTCTTACCTTTTTAGCTCTTGCGGGCTAGGAGTATATGTTTTTTGTTGCTGTTGTCTCGCATTTTATACTCGTGCAATTAAAGAGTATGCTTTACTATTGTCAACTTGTCTTTTATGCTCGTGCGGGCTAGGAGTATGCTTTTATTTTTGTTACTATCTCGCCTTTCATACTCGTGCGAGCAAGCAGTATGCTTAGTTGTCGCTGTCTCGCCTTTTGTACTCCTATGGGCAAGGAGTCTGCATTTGTTGTTGTTGTCGTCTTGCCTTTTATCCTCATGTGGCCAAAGAGTCTGGTTTTGCTGTTGTTGTCATCCCGCATTTTATACTAGTGCGGGCTAGGCGTAAAATTTTGTTGTCGTACTATTCACCTTATATAGTCTTGAAGGGAATGAGGCTACTTTTGCAATTGTTTTCATCTCGCCTTTGACACTCGTGATGGCAAGGAGTTTGGTTTTGTTGTTGTTACTGTCTCATCCCTTGTATTGTGCGGGCAAGGAGTCTGCTTTTGTTGTGGTTGCAGTCTCCTCTTTTATGCTTGTGCGGGCAAAGAGTCTACTTTATTGTTCCTACCATCTCGCCTTTTATTTTCTTGCGAGCAAGGAGTATGTGTTGCTACCATCTCGCCTTTAAAAATCTTGCAGGCAAGGAGTATGCTTTATTGTTGCTGGCTTGGCTTTTATACTCTTGTGGGCAAGGATTAAACTTTGATATTGCCCTCTCGCCTTTTGTACTCATGCGAGCTGAGAGTATGCTACTGTTGTTATTGACGTCTTGCCTTTTATACTTGCACGAGCAAAGAGTCTGGTTTTGTTATTGTTGCCGTCATGCCTTTTATACTTGCGTCAGAAAAGAGCATGCTTTGTTGTTGCCGTCACACATTTTATACTCTTATGGGCAAGGAATCAGCTTTTGTTGGTGTTGTCGTCTCACAATTTGTACTCATACAGCAGGGAGTCTGGTTTTCTGGTTGTTGCTGTCTCGTCTTTTATACTCGTTCGGGCATAGAGTATGCTTTACGGATGCCGTCTCGCCTTTTGTGCTCCTGTGGGCAAAGAGCATGCGTTTGTTGTTGTAGTCATCTTACCTTTTACACTTGTGTGGGCAAAGAGTAATGCTTTTGTTGTTGTTGTCGTCTCGCCTTTTATACTCATGCAGGCGAGGAGCATGCTTTGATGTTGTCGACTCGCCTTTTATACTCATAAGGGAAAAGAATATGCTTTGTTGCTGCCGTTTTGCCTTTTATACTTGTGAAGGTAAGGAGCATGCTTTGTTGTTGTTGGCTTGCCTTTTATACTCTTGCGATCAAAGAATATGCTTTGTTGTTGTCGTTTCACCTTTTGTACTCATGCAGGCGAGAAGCAAGCTTTGTCGTAGTCATCTAGCCATTTCTAGTCACGTAGGCAAGGAGTATGCTTTGTTGTTGCTATCTCGCCTTTTATACTCTTGCGTGCACAAGGGGTTTGTTTTTGTTGTCATCGTAGTCTCGCCTTTTATTCTCGTGAGCGCTAGGCTTTTACTTTGCTATTGTTACCGTCTCACCTTTTATACTCGTGCGAGCAAAGAGTTTAGTTTTTTTTATACTTTTTGCCTTTTATGTTCTTGTAGGCAAGGAGTCGACTTTGGCTATTGTTGCCATCTCGCCTTTTATACTCGTGTGAGCAAGGTGTCTAGTTTTGTTGTTGTTGTTATCTTGCCGTTTATACTTTGGTGGGCGAAGAGTATACTTTTGCCGTTGTACTTGTCGCCTTTTATGGTCTTACGTGCAAGGTGTCTGCTTTTGTTGTTGTTGTTGTCTCGTCGTTTATACTCATGCAGACTAAGAGTCTACTTTGCCGTTGTTGCTATCCTGCCTTTTATGCTATTGTGGGTAGGAAGTATGCTTCTATTGTTGTACTTTTTGCCTTTTACACTATTGTGGGCAAGGAGCTTGCTTTTTTTGTTGTTGTTGTCTCACCTTTTATACTCTTGCGGGCAAGGAGTCGGGTTTTTGCTGTTGTTGTCGTCTCCCATTTTATACTCGTGCAGGCAAGAAGTATACTTTTGTTGTTGTACTTTTCGCCTTTTATGCTCGTGCGGGCAAGGAGTCTGGCTTTTTCGTTGTTACTGTCTCACCTTTTATACTCGAGCGAGCGAGGAATACACTTTTGTTGTTGTACTTGTCGCATTTTATACTCTCGCGGGCAAGAAGTCTGCTTTTCTTGTTGTTGTCGTTTTGCCTTTTATACTCATGCCAGCAAGGAGTTTGCTCTGTTGTTGTTGTCATCTCGCATTTTATGGTTGTCTGGGCAAGGAGTACGCTTTTTTTTTTTTTAGTTTTTGCCTTTTATTCTCTTACGTGCAAAGAGTCTACTTTTGGTGTTGTTGTTGTCTCATCCTTTATACTTGTGTGGGCAAGGAGTCTAGTTTTGTTATTGCTGGCATCTCGCTTTTTATACTCGTGCGAGCAATGAGTTAAGAGTATCCTTTGTAGTTGCCGGCCCTTTATACTCGCGTGGCAAGGAGTTTGCTTTTGTTATTGTTGGCATCTTGCCTTTTATACTTGTGCAGGCAAGGAGTGTACTTTTGTTATTGTGCTTTGCACCTTTTATCCTCTTGCGGGAAAGGAGGCCTGCTTTTATTGTTGTTGTTATCTCGCCTTTTATACTTGTGCAGGCAAGGAGTCTAGTTTTGTTGTTATCGTCTCGCAATTTACACTCATGCGGATAAGGAGTATGCTTTACTGTTGTTGTCTCGTCATTTATACTCATGCGGGATGGGAGTGTACTTTTTTTGTTGTTGCCGTCAAGCCTATTATACTCATGTGGGGAAACAGCAAGCTTTGTTGTTACCTTCTCGCCTTTTATACTCGTGCGGGCAGGGAGTTTGCATTGTTGTTGTCGTCTTTCCTTTTATACTCTTGCAGGCATGGAGTCTACTTTTATTATTGTTGTTGTCTTGCTTTTTATACTCGTGCAGGGTAGGCGTATACTTTTGTTGTCATACTTTTTGCATTGTATACTATTGTGACCAAAGAGTCTACTTTTGCTATTGTTGTCGTTTCGCATTTTACACTAGTGTGGGCAAGGAGTTTGGTTTCTCTATTGTTGTAGTCTCGCCCTTTATACTCGGGCGGGCAAGGGGTATACTTATGTTATTGTACTTGTTGCCTTCTATACTCTTGTGGGTAAGTAGTCTGCTTTTGTTGTTGTTGTCGTCTCGCCATTTCTACTTGTATTGGCTACAAAGCTGCTTTGTTGTTGTTGCCGTCTCGCCTATGATACTCGTATGGGCAGCTAGTATGATTTGTTGACATCATCTCGCCTTTTATGCTCTTGCGGCTTGGAGTCTGCTATTGTTGTTATTGTCGTCTCAGCTTTTAAACATGTACGGGTAAGGAGTCTACATCTGTTGTTGTTCCTGTCTCACCTTTTATACTCGCGCGGGCAAGCAACATGCTTTGTTGTTGCCATCTCGCCTCTTATACTCTAGCGGGCAAGGAGTATACATTGTTGTTGCTGTATTGCATTTTATACTCGTACGAGCAAGGAGTATGTCGTTGTTGTTGTTGGCATCTCACCTTTTATACTGGTACCGACAAGGAATTTGATTTTGCTAGTGTTGCTATCAATTGCTACGTCTTGCCTTTTGTACTCATGAGGGGAAAAGTGTATGCTTTTTTGTTGCCGTCTCGCATTTTATACCATTGCACAGAAGGAGTATGCTTTGTTGTTGTCATCTCACCTTTTTACTCATATAGGGAAGCAGTTTGTTTTTGTTGTTGTTGTTGTCTCGCCATTTATACTCGAGTAGGCAAGGCGTATGCTTTGATGTTGTCGTCTGACCTTTTATGCTCATGCGGCTAAGGAGTATGCTCTGCTGTTGTCGTCTCGCCTTTCATACTGAAGCGGGCAAGGAGTATACTTCTTTTGTTGCACTTGTCGCCTTTTATACTCGTTCGGGCAAGGAGTTTGGTTTTATTGTTGTTGTTGTATCGCCTTTTATACTCGTGCAACCAAGGAGTATGCTTTTTGTTGTATATTTCACCTTTTATACTCGTGCGGGAAAGGAGTCTGGTTTTGTTGTTGTTGTTGTATCGCTTTTTATACTTGTGCAGGCAAGGAGTATACTTTTTTGTTGTACTTTTCGCCTTGTATGCTCTTGTGGGCAAGGAGTCTAATTTTATTATTGTTACGATCTCATCATTTGCGCTCGTACAGGCAAGGAATCTGATTTTGTTGCTGTTGCCGTCTTGCATTTATAGTCATGCAGGCAAGGAGTATGCTTTATGGCTGTCGTCTCACCTTTTGTACATGGGCAGGCAGGGACTATGCTCTTGTTGTTGATGCCGTCTAGCCTTTTATAGTCGTATGACAAGGAGTCTAGTTTTGTTGTTATTGACTCGCATTCTATACTCGTCAGGCCAAATGCTTTGTTGTTGCCGTCTCGCCTGTTATACTCGTTCGGGCAAGGAATGTGCTTTGTTGCAGATGTCTTGGCTTTTGTACTCTTTCCAGCAAGGAGTCTACTTTTGTTGTTATTGCTGCCTCGCCATTTATACCCGTGTAGGCTAATCTGCTTGTTGCTTTTACCATCTCGTCTTTTATACTCGTGTGGGCGTGGAGTATACTTTTGTTTTTACACTTTTTGCCTTTTATATTCTTGCAGGCAAGGAGTATACTATTGTTGTTGTTATCGTCTCGCTTTTTATACTCGTGCAGGCTAGCAGTCTGTTTTGCCGCTGTTGTCATCTCGCTGATATATTCGCGCAGGCATAGAGCATACCTTGGTTGTTGCACATTTTACCTTTTATCCTCTTGTGGGCAAGGAGTCTACTTTCGTTGTTTTTGTCATCTAGCCTTTTATACTCATGCGGGCTAAGAGTCTGCTTTGTTGTTGTTGTCGTCTAGCCTTTGATACTCGTGCAGACAAGGTGTACACATTTGTTGTCATACTTTTCGCCTTTTATACTCTTGCTGGCAAAGAGTTTGGTTTTGTTGTTGTTGCTGTCTCACCTTTTATACTCGTGCAGGTTAGGAGTCTGTTTTGCCGTTAATACCGTCTCGTCCTTTATATTCATGTGGACAAGCAGTATGCTTTGTTGCTGCCATCCCACCTTTTATACTCTGGCAGGCGAGGAGTCTGCCTTTATTGTTGTTGTCTTGTTGCCTTTTAAACTCGTACAGGCTAAGAGTCTGTTTTGCTGTTATTGTCGTCTCGCCTTTTGTACTTGTGTGGGCAAAGAGTTTGGCTTTGTTATTGTTACTGTGTTACCTTTTATACTCGTGTGGGTTAGGAGTTTGCTTTGCTCTTGTTGTAGTCTTGCCGATTATACTCGTTTGGGCAAGGAGTTTACTTTTTTGGTTGTCCTTTTTGCCTTTTATACTCTTGCGGGCAAGGTGTCTACTTTTGTTCTTGGTGCTGTCTCGCCTATTACACTTGTGCGAGCAAGGAGTCTGGTTTTGTTGTTGTTGGTATTTTGCCTTTTCATGCTCGTGCGTGTAAGCAGCATGCTTTGCTGTTACCGTTTTGTTTTTTGTACTAGTGTGGGCTGGGATTACATTTTTCTTGTTGTTCTCATCTCGCCTTTTATACTCATAAGGGCAGGGAGTCAAGTTTTGTTGTTGTTTCCGACTCGCCCTTTATACTCATGCTGGCGAGCAGCATGTTTATTGTTGCATCTCGTTTTTTATACTTGTGCTGGCAAAAAGTATGTAATGTTGTTGCTGACTTGCCTTTTATACTCGTGCTAGCAATCAGAATGCTTTATTGTTGCGTCTCGCCTTTTATACTCATGCGGCCAAAAAGTATGCAATGTTGTTGCCATCTCACCTTTTATACTCTTGCGGGCAAGGAGTCGGCTTTGCTTGTTGTTGCTGCATCGCCATTTATACTCGTACAGGCACGGAGACTAGTTTCGTTGTTGTTGTCGTCTAGTCTTTTATACTCATGCGGCAAGGAGCAGGCTTTGTTGTTGCCGTCTTGCCTTTTATACTTGTGCCAACGAGGAGTATGCTTTGCTATTGTCATCTCGAATTTTTTACTCCTTCAAGAAAAGACAATGTTTTTGCTATTATTTCTGTCTCACTTTTTATACTCGCATGGGCAAGGAGTCTGGTTTTGTTGTTGTTATCGTCTCGCTTTTTATACTCGCAAGGGCAAGGAGCACGCACTGGTTTTGTTATTGCTGCTGTCTCGCCTTTTATACTCGTGCAGGCAAGGTGTGTGCTTTGTTTTTACACTTTGCCTTTTTAATCATGTGTGCAGGAGTCTACTTTGTTGTTACTACCAACTCGCCATTTATACCCGCGCAGGGAAGGAGTATAAATTTTTTTTAACTTTTTGCCTTTTACATTCTTGTGAGCAAGGACACTACTTCTGCTGTCGTTGCTGTCTCGCCTTTTATACTCTTGTGGGTAAGGAGTCTAGATTTATTGTTGTTGTCGTGTCACCTTTTACACTCAGTGGGTGAGTAGTACACTCTTGTTCTTGTACTTGTCGCCTTTTATACTCTTGGGGCAACGAGTCTAGTATTGTTGTTGTTGCCATCTCGCTTTTTATAATCATGCGGGCAAGCAGCATGCTTTATTGTTGCCGAATCGCCTTTTATATTCGCACAAGCAAGGAGCATGCTACATTATTCCCCACGAGCCTTTAACACTTGTGCGTGTAGGGAGTATGCTTTTATCGTTGTTGTCGCTTCGCCTTTTATACTCGTACGGACGAATAGTCTAGTTTTGTTGATGTTGCCGTCTCAGTTTTTACACTCATGCGGGCAAGTCGCGCGCTTTGTTTTTACCGTCTCACCATTTTTACTCGTGCAAGCAAGGAGTAGGCTTTGTTGTTGCTGTCTCGCCTTTTAAACTGTTACTTTTGTTGTTGTTGCTGTCTCGCCTGTTATACTCATGCAGGCAAGGAGTCTGGTTTTGTTGTTGTTTCCATCTCACCTTTTATACTTAGGCAAGTGAGGAGTATACTTTTGTTGTTGCGCTTGTTGCCTTTTATACTCTTTCGGGCGAGAAGTCTGCTTTTGTTGTTCTTGTTGTCTTGCATTTTATACTTGAGTGATAAAGAGTTTACTTTTATTTATGTTTCCATCTCACCTTTTATACTCGCACGAGAAAGGAGTTTGTTTTTTTTATGTCGTCGTCTCACCTTTATACTCGTGCAGGCAAACAGCATGCTTTGTTGTCGTCGTCTCGCCTTTTACACTCGTGCGGGCAATGAGTATACTTTTGTTGTTGTTATTGTCTCACCTTTTATGCTTGTGCAGGCAAGGAGTTTAGTTTTGTTGTTATCGTCATCTCGCCTTCTATACTCGGGCTGGAGAGGAGTATACTTTTCTTGTTTTACTTGTTGTCTTTAATACTCTTGCAGGCAAGAAGTCTGCTTTTGTTGTTCTTGCCATTACACGTTTTATACTCGTGCGGGCTAGAAGTCTGGTTTTGTCGATGTTGTCGTCTCGCCTTTTATACTTGTGCAGACAAGGAGTATGCTTTTGTGGTCGTGCGTGTAGCTTTTTATGCTCTTGTGGGCAAAGAGTCTGCTTGTGTTGTTGTTGCCATCCTGCCTTTTATACTCATGTGGGCTAAGAGGCTGCTTTGCTGTTGTTGCTGTCTCGCCTTTTTATACTCGTTTGGGCAAGGTGTATACTTTTGTTTTTGAACTTTTTGCCTTTTAGATTCTTGCGGGCAAGGACACTACTTTTGCTATTGTTGCCATCCCGCCCTCTATGCTCGGGTGGTAGAGGAGTATACTTTTGTTATTGTACTTGTCGCCTTTAATGCTCTTGCGAGCAAGAAGTCTGCTTTTCTTGTTCTTGCCATCTCGTGTTTTATACTCGTGCAGGCAAAGAGTTTGTTTTTGTTGATGTTGTTGTCTCGCCTTTAATACTTGGGCGGGCGAGGAGTATACTTTTGTTGTCAAGCTTGTCGCTTTTATACTCTTGCAGGCAAAGAGTCTGCTTTTGTTGTTTTTGTCGTCCTTCCTTTTATACTCATGCAGACTAAGAGTCTGCTTTGCTACTGTTGCCGTCTTGCCTTTTGTACTCATGTGGGAAAGGAGTATACTTTTGTTATTGTACTTTTTGCCTTTTATACTCCTACGGGTAAGGAGTCTGCTTCTATTGTTGTTGTCTCACATTTCGTGACAGTAAGCTAGTAGAATTGGCTTGAGTTGTTGGATTTACCCTAACTTTGCTACAATCTTCATAAGTCCTCTTCCATAGGTATGAGTCCCTTTGAGCTAGCTATAGGGCAACAACCCCT
This sequence comes from Carallia pectinifolia, assembly GCA_037832335.1. Classification (NCBI taxonomy): domain Eukaryota; kingdom Viridiplantae; phylum Streptophyta; class Magnoliopsida; order Malpighiales; family Rhizophoraceae; genus Carallia; species Carallia pectinifolia. The sequence continues at coordinate 24,648,019 of CM075454.1, read as the reverse complement.
TACTCCTAATGATGTGGGCAAGACTAGCTCAGGAGGGAGATGTCCGGCAGCACACCGGTTTGCCTATTCTAAGCAAGAGCGGCTAGAGGAGGCCCAAGATAGCTTAGACAAGGCAGCCAGGCGGATGAAAAAGTATGCGGACTGAGGAAGGAGGGACTTGGAGTTCCTAGTTGGGGATAAGGTGTTTCTGAAACTTACTCCCCAAATTTGGAAGAAGATCAGCAGCAAGATAGTGCATCGTGGGTTGGTTCCATAGTATGACTATCCCTTCATAGTGGTGAAGAAAGTTAGCAATGTTGCATACAGGTTGCAGCTCCTAGAAAGGTGGAAGGTGCATCCAACCTTCCACGTGAGTTTTTTGAAGCCCTTCCACGAGGAAGCAGGCGATGAGCCTCCAAGGAAACAAGCATGACGTGCTCCCCCTACAATCAGAACTGAGTTCTAGCGTGAAGTGGAGAGAATTCTAGACCACTGAACGCTGGGACAAGTAAGAAGAACAGGCTGGTTGAGTACTTGGTTAAGTGGAAGAATGCCCCAGATAGTGAGGCAAGCTGGGAAAGAGATGTAAGTCTATGGCAGTTCGAGAAACAACTGGAAGACTACCTATCAACCTTACCAAGAACGACGTTGGCTTCAACAGGTGGGGGTGGTTTGTTAGCCCCATGAACACTTGGCATGTAGGAGTTGGCGGCACCTTGCGCCAATTCCAAGCATGGGACTTTGGAGTGGCTGGGCACTCCTTGAAGCAAGGTGAAAGCTGAGAGGGTCAGCATAGGCATGGGCCTACATGCGGGTCCCAGTGTGGACCAAGACTTGGGTTGGACAAAGGATGCTGGGCTATATGTTCGTGGCCTCCATCAGATGGGCCATGGGCTTGGGCCAAGAGGCCCAAAACACAGGACTGGGTCTTGGCCAAGTCTGCATGGCACTATATGGCACAGCATGGCACTGCGTGGCACCGAGTCTCGTACGACGTGTGGAACGTGTGGATGTACGGGTGTGGCTCTATCCAGTTGGCCGAGCATCAGGATAATGCTCATTAGATCATGCATGGCAAAGGATCGTGGGTAGATAAGGCTTATTGAGATCAAGTGATGGATGATCATGGGAGATAAGGCATATCAGGATCAAGTCATGGATAAGATCGTGGGAAGATGAGGGTTATCAGCCACAATAGAGATCGTGGGGAGATAATGCTTATCTCCAAGACCTAGTTAGCTGGGGGTTCAGCTATATATAGAACCTATGGGTTGTCATTTGTACTCAATGAAAAAGAAATCACTCAGAGAGAAAGAGTGAATCACTGTTGAGAGTTCAGGTGATTGTTCCTTTGTATTACTTGAGTTAAGTAATAAAAGGTTGGGAAAGTTTCTCGTATATGCTCTTGTGTATCTTTTGAGTGCGTGAGTTGTGTGACTACATATAAAGTTCCATTGTGCAATCGTTATGTGTGTGCAGTTGGCTGACACTAAGTCTGACTTAGTGCCATCAGAAGGTGAAATTTTGGGTGAGAAAATTAGCTGTCACCCCATGAACACTTGGCATGCATGAGTTGGCGGCACCTTACACCAATTCCTAGCATGGGACTTTGGAGTGGCTGGGCACTCCTTGAAGCAAGGTGAAAGCTGAGAGGGTTAGCGTAGGCGCGGGCCTGCATGCGGGTCCCAGTGTGGACCAAGACTTGGGTTGGATAAAGGATGCTGGGAGGACTGCATGCGCGCGAGGTAGGCCCGACAAGCAGCTCGCTGCGCGCGGACACTGTGAGGACTGTGCGTGCGCGCGGCAGGCCCGACGTGCAGCGTGCTGTGCATGCCCCCTGTGAGGATTGCCCACTCGCGCGGTCGGCCTGACGCGCACCGTGCTGGGAGGATTACACGCGTGCTGCGCGGGCCGCAAGCTAGTACGGCAGGCCCGACGCGCAGAACGGGTGTGCGTGCGCTGCTCCCCCAAGCCCGCGACGCGTGCTGCTGGCCAGATGAGCGCGCGTACAGGCCATATGAGCAGCCTGCAGCGTGCGCCCCCGCTGCTTCCCCCAGCTTGCCGCGCGTGCTACTGGCGTTACGAGAAGCTTGCTGCTCCCCTAGCCCACTGTTCGCGCTGTTGGCCAGACGGGCAACTCGCTGCGCCCACCCGTTGCGCCTCTAGCCTGCAGTGCGCCCTGCTGGCCAAACAAGCGAGCGCGCTGCTCTCCCTAACTCGCTGCGCTCGCTGCTAGCCAAACGAGCGGCGGGCTGCTCCCCCTAGGACGTCATGGGCGCTCCTGGTCAGACATGCAGCTCACTGCCGTTACACGCTGCCCCCCAAAGCCCGCTGCACGCGCACATCTGCCCCAAGCCCGCTCCGAACACGCTGCTGACCCCACCGCACTGCTGCCCAGCTAAGTAGCCCGCTACATGCGGGCTGCTCCCACCAGCCCTCTCTGCTCGCGCTGCTGCCCCCAGTCCGCTGCTGGTCCAACGAGAAGCTCACTACGAGCGCTGCTGGACGTACAAGCAGCACGCCGTGCGCGCGGTGCTGTCCCCAGCCCGCTCTGCACGTGCGGCTCTCCCTAGTGGCTCCCCCCAAGGCGCTGCTGCTAGGTGGTCGAGCGGCAAGGTGCGAGCGTGAGCTACTCCCTCCTGCACGCTGTGCGCGCTGCTGGCCCAATTTGCAGGGAACTAGTACTAGACGGTTCAATTAATCTTTCGCCCCTACACCCAAGTTAGATGAACGATTTGCACGTCAGTATCGCTACGGGTCTCCA
>CM075454.1:24535276-24640276 GCA_037832335.1 Carallia pectinifolia | reverse complement strand
AAGTAAGTTTCAGCAACACCTTATCCCCAACTTGGAACTGCACGTCCCTCCTTCCTTGGTCCGTATACTTTTTCATCCGCCTGGCTGCCTTGTCAAAGCTATCCTGGGCCTCCTCTAGCTGCTCTTGCTTAGAACGGGCAAACCAGTGCGCTGCCAGACATCTCCCTCCTGAGCTAGTCCTGGCCACATCGTTAGGAGTAAGGGGTTGTTGCCCCATAGCTAGCTCAAAGGGACTCATACCTGTGGAAGAGGACTTATGAAGATTGTAGCAAAATTGGGCCGAATCCAACAACTCAAGCCAAGTGATGCACGTTTTGACATATGCCTCGACGTCATCATCCATCTTTGGCCAGTAGTAGTTGCGAGACAGCAAGGACATCATCCTTTCGACGCCATGATGACCAGCCCACTGTGAATCATGACAGTATCTCCTTCCTAAGGCCTGCACCACTAGGAACATATACACGATTACCCTTGGCATGCAATAAATCATTATCGAGCCAGCATCACCTTACCACACGCTCCCTAACTTGCTGTACCAATTGTTGACATGTGGCATCATGTGAGGCCTGATCCTTGATTTTGTCTAGCAAGTCACTCACACTTGAATGAGGGCAACAACTGTCTCTTACAGTTGTCGGCAACTTAGGGCATATGCTCCCTGATTTTGCCTTCCTGGCTTGTGTTCCCAAGTAAAATCGTACTCAGCCAATAATTCCTACCACCGTGCCTGCCGTGTAGAAAGCTTCTTCTGAGTCTGAAAGAATGTGTTAGCCACATTGTCGATCTGAACCACGAACCTAGTACCCAGCAAATACACCTTCATTGTGCGAAGGCAATGCACCACTGCCAGCATCTCCTTCTCATGGGCTGAGTACCGCTACTCTGCATCATTGAGTTTTCGTCTCTCATAGGCAATGGGATAGCCTTCCTACACCAACACACCTCCAATAGCTTTGTTTGAGGCGTCAGTTAGCACACTAAAAGGCAGCTCGAAATCAGGCGGCCTCAAGACCGGCTCTGTGGACACCGCTGCCTTCAACTTGTCACAGGCTTATTGGCAATCTATGGTCTACCTCCAGGGTCTATCCTTCTTGAGTAAGTCTGTCAATGGGGCCACAATTTTGGAGTAACCCTACACAAACTTCCTGTAGTAGTTAGACAAACCAAGAAAGGATCTCAACTCAGACACTTTGGTAGGGGCTTTCTACTCTACTATTGCCTGGACTTTTCTCTCGTCCATTTTGACCTGCCCTCAACTCACCCTATGCCCAAGGAACATAATCTCTCACCGGGCAAACTCGCATTTTTCCTTTTTAACATATAATTGGTGGTCTCTCAACCTAGACAACACCAACCATAGGTGGGACAAGTGATCCTCCAAGGACTCACTATACACAACAATATCATCTAGATATACAACCACAAAATGATCAATGAAGTAATGAAACACATCATTCATTAAATTACAAAAAGTAGCAGGGGCGTTAGTCAAACCAAATGGTGTCACAGATGATATAGCGAGTGATGCACGTGGTTTTCCCCTCATCTCCTTCTACAATCCTGACTTGCCAATATCCAGACCGCAGATCCAGCTTGGTGAAATATGAGGCTATCAACAAGTCCGCTATCAATGGAATAGGGTACTTGTTATTTACTGTCACCTTGTTCAGAGCCTTATAATCAACACACATCCACAGAAGCCATCGTGTTTCCTCTAAAACAACACTAGGGCACAATATGGTACTTTGGAGGGCTGAATTAGGCCTGAATCCAGCAACTCCGTCAACTGTTTCCTCAGTTCTGCAAGCTCTAGCGGACTCATGCGATATGGGGCTTGTGCTGGTGGTTTGGAACTAGGCAGCAAATCGATTTTGTGGTCAGTGGCACGCCTCGGGGGAAGACACTTAGAGAGTTCAGGAGGCATCACGTTAGTGAACTCTCCCAGCAGATCCGCCACACTGGCAGGCACCTCCGCAACAATACCTTCTTTTATCTCCATGAAAGCTGCAAAGTAGGTGACTTCTCTTTTCTTCAGCCCATGCTTTACCTGCATAGCTGACAGCATACCACCCGACTTCCCACCAACACTGGAAGAGGGAGTGACCGTTCCAAAAACAAAACATGGATGATCCTCATGCATGATCATGAGACCACCAAAGTGAGGCAACTGAGTAACTTTTGCGCTCACCAAGAAATCAACCCCCAGTATGATATCAAAATCATCTAATAGAACCACATTGAAGTTAATCTTACCAGACCAATTGCCCATAGTTACCTCCACTCCTAGTGCTGTGCAAAGCACCTCCCGAGCTGCCAAGTTGACTGCCTTCATTCGACTCCCGGTCTTGGTGACTTTTAGGCCCAGTGACTCCACCATCCTCTCAGAAACAAAGTTGTGGGTAGCACCCGTGTTAGCCATTGCGATCAACTCTTCATTACTGATCCCAATCTTCACATACATCAAGCCGGATTGTGGGGCACATCCAGCTTGCACAGCACTCACCAACTGTAGAGGAATGACACGAGAGCGGCCAACATCATCCAAGAGGCCACTCTCCTCAGCAACTATGGCACTTAACTTCTCCCGCTTCAGGCACTCCTTGGCCCTGTGTGGTCCATTACAAATGAAACATCCATAGTTAGTTTTGCTTTTACCTTGTTCTTTATAGACGGCTTTACCTTTATCCTTGTCGCCACTGTTGTGCTTATCCTCTCATCTTTCACCTTTCCTTAGGGAGTGCCCAGCCACTCTAAAGTCCCATGCTAGGAATTGGTTCAAGGTGCCCCCATCTCCCGCATGCCAAGTGTTCAAGTGACTAACAGTATCCTACCATAGAAAGTTGATAGGGCAGAAATTTGAATGATGCGTCGTCAGCACGTTGGTCGTGTGATCCGTCAAGTTATCATGAATCATAAGAGCAATCGGTAGGAGCCCGCGTCGACCTTTTATCAAATAAATGCATCCCTTCTAGAAGTCAGGGTTTGTTGGACGTATTAGCTCTAGAATTACTATGGTTATCCGAGTAGCAAGTACCATCCAAGTCTAGTTTTGTTGTTGTTGCTGGTTGGCCTTTTATACTCGTGCGGGTAAGGGATATGCTTCGTTATTGTCGTCTCACCTGTTATACTCTTGCGGGCAAGGAGTATGCTTTGTTGTTGCCGTCTCACCTCTTATACCCATGCGTGTAAGGAGTATGCTTTTGTTGTTGTTGCCATCTCCCTTGTTATACTCGCATGGGTAAGGAGTCTGCTTCCATTGTAGTTGTCCTCTTGCCTTTTGTGCTTGGTTGGGTAACGACTATAGTTTTCTTGTCGTACTTGTAGTCTTTACACTCTTGCGGGCAAGGAGCTTGCTTTTGTTGTCGTTGTCATCTCGCCTTTTATACTCGTGTGGTCTAATCTTTTATACTCGCATGGGCAAGGAGTCTGGTTTTGTTGTTGTTGCTGTATCACCTTTTACACTTGTGCAGGTAAGGTGCATCCTTTGTTGTTGCCGTCTCGGCTATTATACTCTTGTTGGCAAGGTGTACGCTTTGCTGTTGTCGTCTCACCTTTTATACCCATGCGTGCAAGGACTATATTTTTGTTGTTGTACTTATCATCTTTTATACTATTACGGGCAAGGAGTCTGCTTTTGTTGTTGTTGCCGTCTTGCCTCTTATACTCGTGCAGGCTAGGTGTCTGCTTTGCTGTTGTTGCTGTCTCGCCTTTTATACTAGTGCAGGCAAAGAGCATACTTTTGTTGTTTTACCTTTTGGCTTTTATACTAGTGCAAGCAAAGAGCATACTTTTGTTGTTTTACTTTTTGCCTTTTATACTCTTACGGGCAAGGAGTCTACTTTTGTTGTTATTATTGACTCGCCTTATAAACTCGTGCAGGCAGGGCGTTTGGTTTTGTTGTTGCTATCATCTTTTCTTTTATACTCGTGCAGGTAAAGAGTGTACAATTGTTGTTGTCGTTCTTGGTTTTTATGCTCTTGCAGGCAAAGAGTCTGGTTTTGTTATTGTTGTCGTCTCGTCTTTTATACTCATGCGGGCAAAGAGTATGCTTTGCTATTGTCGTGTTGCCTTTTATATTCTTGTTGGCAGCGAGTATGCATTTATTGTTGTTCTAGTCTTGCCTTTCATACTCATATGAGCAAGAAGCCTGTTTTTGTTGTTGTTAATGTGTTGCCTTTTATTCTCATGCAGGCAAGCAGCATGCTTTGTTATTGTCGTCTTACTGTTTATACCCATGCGGGCAAGGAGAATGCTTTGTTGTTGTTGTCTTGCCCTTTATACTCTTGTAGGCAAGGAGTCTGCTTTTGTTGTTGTTGATGTCTAGCCTTTTAATTCATGTGGGCTAGGAGTCGGTTTTGTTGTGGTTACCGTCTCTCCTTTTATAGTCATGTAGGCAAGGAGTATACTTTAGTTGTTTTAGTTTTCACCTTTTAAACTCTTGCTGGCAAAGAGTCTACTTTTATTGCAGTTGCTGTCTCGACTTTTATGCTCAGGCAGGTAAGAAGTCTGGTTTTGTTGTTGTACTTGTTGCCTTTTTTACTCTTACGGGCAAGGAGTTTGTTTTTGATGTTGCTGCCGTCGCGCCTTTTACACTCGTGCGGGTTAGGAGCCTGCTTTGCTTTTGTTATCGCCTCGCCTTTTATACTCATGTGGGCATTGGGTAAGCTTTTGTTGTTGGACTTTTTGTCTTTTATACTCTTGCGGGCAAAGAGTCTACTTTTGTTGTTGTTGCTATCTTGCCTTTTACACTTGTGCGGGCAACGATATTAGTTTTGTTGTTGTTACCGACTCGCCTTTTATACTCATGCGGGCAAGGAGTATGCTTTGTCGTTACCGTCACGCCTTTTATTCTTGTGCGTGCAATGAGTATGCTTTTGTTGTGGTTGTCGCCTCTCCTTTTATACTCGCATGACCAAGTAGTCTGCTTTTGTTGTAGTTGTCCTCTTGCCTTTTATACTCGTACGATTATAGCGCAAGCTTTGCTGTTGTCGTTTCACCTTTTATACTCGTGCGAGTAAAGAGTATACTGTTGTTGTTGCTGTCACGCTTTTATACTTGTGTGGGTAAGGGGTCAGGTTTTGTTGTTGTTGCCTTCTTGCCTTTCATATTTGTGCGGGCTAGAAGCATGCTTTGTTGCTGTCGTCTTGCATTTTACACTCGTGTGAGTAAGGAGTTTGCTTTGTTGTTGCCGTCTTGCTGTTTATACTCATGAGTGAAAGGAGTATGCTTTGTTGTTGCTGTCCTGCATTGCATACTCTTGTGGGTAAGGTGTCTGTTTCTATTGTTGTTGCCGCTTTGCCTTTTATACTCGTAAGGGTTAGGCATTTGCTTTGCTGTTGCTACCGTCTACCATTTTATACTCGTATAGGCAAGGAGTATAAATTTACTTTTTTGCTTTTCGCCTTTTATATTCCTGCGCACAATGAGTCTATTTTTACTATTGTTACTATCTCACATTTTGTACTCGTGCAGGCTGGCAGCCTGCTTTACGATTGTCACTATCTCGCCTTTTATGCTCGTGCAGGCAAGGATTACACTTTTAGTTTTGCATTTTTTGCCTTTCATAATCTTGTGAGCAAGGAGTCTACTTTGATTGTTATTGCCATCTCGTTTTTATACTCATACGAGCAAGCAACAACCTTTGTTCTTGCTGTCTCTGCATTTATACTCTAGCAAGCAAGGAGTACGCTTTGTTGTCAAGGCCTTGCCTTTTATACTCTTGTGGGTAAGGAGTCTGCTTTTGTTGTTGCTGTCGTCTCGCCTTCTATACTCGCGAGGGCTAGGCGACTGCTTTGCTATTATTATCATCTTGCCATTTATATTCATCTGGGCAAGGAGTATGATTTTATTTTTGTGCTGTTCGCCTTTTATATTATTGCAGGCAAAGAGTCTACTTTTGTTGTTGTTGTCGCCTCTCCTTTTACACTTATACGGGCAAGGTCTAGTCTTGTTGTTGTTGATGTCTTGCCTTTTATACTCACATGGGCAAGCAGCATACTTTGTTGTTGCCGTCTCACATTTTATACTCGTGCGAGTAAGGAGGATGCTTTGTTGTTATCGTCTCGTCTTTTATACTCGTGCGAGCAAGGAGTATGCTTTGTTGCCACCTGCCCTTTTATGCTTGTGTGGGCAAGGTGTCTGGTTTTGTTGTTGCTGCCGTCTCATCTTTAATACTCACGCGGGCAAGGGGTATGCTTTTGTATTACTATCTCTCCTTTCATACTCGTGCTGGCAGGGAGTATGCATTTGTTGATGTTGCCCTCTTGCCTTTTATATTGATATAGGCAAGGAGTCTGGTTTTGTTGTTGTTGCAATGTCACCTTTTATTCTCACGAGGGCAAGTACCATGCCTTGTTGTTGACATGTCGCCTTTTATGCTCGTGTAGCGAAGGAGTCTACTTTTGTTGATGCTGGCATTTAGCCTTTTAAGTCATGCGGGCAAGGAGTCTGCTTTTATTAATGTGCTTTTTTCCTTTTATACTCTTGTTGACAAAAAATATACTTTTGTTGTTGTTGCTGTCTCACCTTTTATGCTCACGTGGGCAAGGGGTCTAGTTTTGTTGTTGTACTTGTCACCTTTTTGGCTCTTACGGGCAAAGAGTCCGCTTTTACTGTTGTTGCTGTCTCGCTTTTTATACTCGTGCGGATTGGGAGTCTGCTTTGCTATTATTGTCGTCATGCCTTTTAGACTAGTGCAAGCAAGGAGCATAATTTTGTTGTTTTAATTTTTGCCATTTATGCTCTTGTGGGCATGGAGTCTATTTTTGTTAATGTTGATGTCTCGCCTTATATGCTCGTGCAGGCAAGGATTCTATTTTTCCTACTGTTACCGACTCGCCTTTTATACTCGTTCGAGCAAGGAGTACGCTTTGTTATTGCTAACAAGCCTTTTATACTCGTGCGAGCAAGGAGTATGCTTTTGTTGTTGTCGTCGTCTCGCCTTTTATACTCGTACGGGCAAGGATTCTGGTATTGTTGTTGTTGCTGGCTCGCCGTTTATACTCATGTGGGCAATGAGCATGCTTTGTTGTTGTTGTCCTTCCTTTTATGCTCATACGAGTAAGGAATATGGTATGTTGTCGACGTCTCGCCTTTTATACTCGTGCGGGCAAGGAGTATGCTTTTGTTGTTGCTGTCGTTTAGGCAAGGAGTCTAGTTTTGTTGTTGCTAATGTCTGACCTTTTATACTTGTGTAGTTGAGGAGTATGCTTTAGTTGTTGTGCTTTTAGCCCTTTACACTCTTGCGGGCAAGGAGTCTGGTTTTTTTGTTGTTGTTGTCCCGACTGTTATGGTCATACTAGTAAAGAGTCTGGTTTTCCTGTTGTTGTTGTCTCACCTTTTGTACTCGTGTGGGCACGGACTATTCTTTTGTTGTTGTACTTTTCGGTTTTTATACCCTTGTGGGAAAGGAGTCTAGTATTGCTGTTGTTGTCGTCTTGCCTATTATACTCGTGTGGGCAAGGAGTATACTTTTGTTGTTGTACTTTCCGCTCTTTATATTCTTTTGGGCAAGGAGTCTACTTTTGCTATTATTGTCGTCTCATCCGTACAACTGTGCGGGCAAAGAGTCTAGTTTTGTTGTTGATGTCGTCTCGCCTTTTATACTCAGGGGGTCGAGGAGTATACTTTTGCTGTTGCACTTGTAACCTTTTATACTCTTGTAGCCAATGAGACTGCTTTTTTTGTTGTTACCGTCTCGTATTCTATACATGTATGGCTAGGAGTCTGCTTTCCTATTGTTTCTGTCTCGCCTTTTATACTCTTGTGGACAAGGTGTATGTTTTGCTGTTGCCGTCTTGCCTTTTATACTCGTGCGGGCAACGAGTAAGCTTTAATGTTGCCTTCTCCCCTTTTGTACTTGTGCGGGTAAGAAGCATGCGTTGTTGTTGCCCCCTTGCCGTTTATACTCCTACAGGTAAGAAGTATGGTTTTGTTGTTGTTTGCCGTCTCGCCTTTTATACTTGTACGGGCAAGGAGTCTGGTTTTGTTGTTGTTGCCATCTCGCCTTTTTTACTCATGCAAGCAAGTAGCATGCTTTGTTGTTGCCGTCTGGCCTTTTATAGTCGTGCGGGCAAGGAGTATGCTTTTTTGTTATCGTCTCATCTTTTATACTCGAACGGATGAGGAGTATACTTTTCTTTTTGTACTTGTCACCTTTGATACTCTTCTGGCCAAATAGTCTACTTCTGTTGTTGTTGTCGTCTCGCCTTTTATACTCGTGCAGGCAAGGAATATGCTTTTGTTGTTGTGCTTTTTTCCTTTTAAACTATTGCGAGCACGGATTCTACTTTTGTTGTTCTTGCCGCATCGCGCTTTATACACATGCAAGCAATGAGTCTGGCTTTGTTGTTGTCGCCGTCTTTGCCTTTTATACTCTTGCAGCCAAGGTATATACTTTCGTTGTTGTACCTTTCAACTTTTATACTCTTGCGGGTAAGGAGTCCACTTTTGTTGTTGTTGTTGTCTCGCCTTTTATACTTGTAGAGGTAAGGAGTCTAGGTTTGTGGTTGTTGCCATCTCACCTTTTATACTAGTGCCTGCAAGCAATCAGGTTCATTGTTGTCGTCTTGCCTTTTGCACTTGGGCTGGTGAGGAGCATACTTTTGTTGTCGTACTTGTCGCCTTTGATACTCTTGCGGGCAAGGAGTCTGGTTTTGTTATTATTCTCGTCTAGCTTTTTATACTCGTAAGGGCTATGCTTTTGTTTTGCAGTTGATACCGTCTCACTTTTTATGCTCATGCAGGCAAGGAGGATACTTTTGATTTTGTACTTTTTGCCCTTTACATTCTTCCAGGCATGGAGTCTACTTTTGCTGTTGTTTTCGTCTCGCCTTGTGTACTCGGCCGGGCTGGGAGTCTGCTTTTGTGGTTCTCGACGCCTTGCCTATTATACTCGTGCGGGTAGGGAGTATGCTTTTTTTGCCACTGTCGTGTCGCCTTTTATACTCGTACGGGCAAGAACTCTGGTATGTTGTTATTGCAGTCAAGCCTTTTGTAATCGTGCGAGCAAGTAGCATGCTTTGTTGTTGCCATATTGCCTTTTATACTCGTGTGGGCAAGGTATATGCTTTGTCGTTGCCATCTTACTTTTTATACTCGGGCGGGTGAGGAGTATACCTTTATTGTTGTACTTTTAGTATTTTATACTCTTATAGGTAAGTAGTCTGGTTTTCTTGTTATTGCCTTCTTGCCTTTTATACTCGTGCAGGCAAAGAGTATACTTTTGTTGATATTCTCTTTTCCTTTTATACTCTTGCGGGCAAGGAGTCTCCTTTTCTTGTTGTTCCCATCTTGCCTTTTATGCTCGTGTGGGTAAGGAGTCTGGCTTTGTTGTTGTTGCTGTCTCGCCTTTTATACTCGTGTTTGCAAGGAGTATACTTTTGTTATTGTGCATTTTGCCTTTTATACTCTTGCGTGGGCAAGGAGTCTCCTTTTATTGTTGTTGCCGTCTCGCCTTTCTTACTCGTGCGGGCTACGAGTCTACTTTGCTGTTATTAGCATCTCGACTTTCATATTCGTGTAGGCAGGGTGCATGGTTTTATTATTGTTTGCCGTCTCGCCTTTTGCACTCATGCGGGCAATGAGTATACTTTTGTGGTTGTACTTTTTGTCTTTTATACTGTTGCAGACGAGGAGTTTGCTTTTGTTGTTGTTACTATCTCGCCTTTTATACCCATGCGGGCAAAGAGTCAGGTTTTGTTTTTGTTGCCCTCTCGCTTTTATACTCATGTGGGCAAGGAGTGTGCTTTTGTTATTGTTGTTTTCTCACGTTCTATACTCGTGCGGACTAGGAGTGTGCTTTGCTGTTGTTGCTGTCTCGCCTTTTATACTCATGCGAGCAAAGAGCATGCTTTTGGTGATGTTACTATCTCACCTTTTACACCCGTGCAGGCAAGGAGTATGGTTTTGTTGTTGTTGCCGTCATGCCTTTTATGCTCATGTGGGCAATGAGTGTGCTTTGCTGTTGCCGCCTCCCCTTTTATATTGATGCGGCCAAGGAGCGTTCCTTTGTTAATGTTGTCGTCAAACCTTTTATACTTGTGAGGGCAAGGAATTTGGTTTTGTTATTGTAGTCGTGTCGCCTTTTATGTTCGTGAGGGTGAGGAGCATGCTTTGTTGTTGCCGTCTCACCTTTTATACCCGTGCAAGTAAGGAGTATCCTTTGCTATAGTCTTCGCGTCTTTTGTACTTGTGCAGACAAAGACTATGCTTTTGTTGTTGTTGCCATCTCAACATTTATACTTGTACAAGCAAGTAGTCGAGCTTTGTTGTTGCTGTCTCAACTTTTATACATGCCTTTTATACGTGTTCAGGTAAGGAATATGCTCTACTATTACCATATTGCCTTTTAAGCTCATGCAGGCAAATAGTATGCTTTGCTGTTGCTGTCTCGTATGGACAAGGGGTCTGGTTTTGTTGTCATTACCCTCTTGCCTTTCATACATGTGCGGGCCAGCAGCATGCTTTGTTGTTGTTGTCTTGCCTTTTATACTCGTATAGACATGGAGTTTGCTTTGTTGTTGCTTTCTCACCTTTTATACACTTGCAGGCAAAGTGTCTGGTTTTGTTGTTGTTGCCATCTCAATTTTTATACTCGTTTGGGCAAGGAGTATGCTTTGCTGATGTCATCTCGCATTTTACAGTCGTGTGACCAAAGGGTATGTTTTTGTTGTTCTTACTATCTCGCCTTTTATGCTCGTGCAGGCGAGGATTCTTGTTTTGTGTTGTTTTCATCTTGCCTTTCATACATGTGTGGGGTAAGAGTATGCTTTGCTATTATCATCTTGCCTCTTATACTCGTGCGAGCAAGGAATGTGCTTTTGTTGTTGTTTCCATTTCGCATTTTATACTTGTGCGGCCAAGGAGTGAGGTTTTGTTGTTGTTGTCATCTTGCCTTTTATACTCGTATGGGAGAGGAGCATGCGTTTTAGTTGCCGTCTCACCCTTTATACTCTTCTAGGAAAGGAATATGCTTTGCTATTTCTGTCTCGCCTTTTATACTCGTGTGGGCAAAGAGTATGCTTTTGTTGTTATTGCTGTCTCAACTTTTATACACGTACGGCACTGAGTCTGGTTTTGTTGTTATTGTCGTCTCGTCCTTTATACTCGTGAGGGCAAGGAGTATGCTTTGTTGTTGTTGTCTCGTCTTTTATACTTTTGTAGGCAAGTAGTATGCTTTATTGTTGCAGTCTCACCTTTTATACAATTGACGGAAAGGAGTATGCCTTATACTCATGCAGGCAAGGAGTGTGCCGTGCAGTTGCTGTCTCGCCTTTTATACCCATGTGAGCATGGAGCATCCTTTTGTCGTTGTTGTCGTCTGCCTTTTACACTCATATGGCAAGGAGTCTGGCTTTGTTGTTGTTGTTGTCTCGCCTTTTATACTCGTGTTTGCAAGGAGTATACTTTTGTTATTTTGCCTTTTGCTTTTATACTCTTGCGTGGGCAAGGAGTCTCCTTTTATTGTTGTTGTCGTCTCGCCTTTCCTACTCGTGCGGGCTGCGAGTCTGCTTTGCTGTTATTAGCATCTCGACTTTCATATTCGTGCAGGCAGGGTGCATGGTTTTATTATTGTTTGCCGTCTCGCCTTTTGTACTCATGCGGGCAATGAGTTTACTTTTGTGGTTGTACTTTTTGTCTTTCATACTGTTGTGGACGAGGAGTTTGCTTTTGTTGTTGTTACTATCTCGCTTTTTATACCCATGCAGGCAAAGAGTCAGGTTTTGTTTTTGTTGCCCTCTCCCTTTTATACTCATGTGGGCAAGGAGTGTGCTTTTGTTATTGTTGTTGTCTCACGTTTTATACTCGTGCGGACTAGGAGTGTACTTTGCTGTTGTTGCTGTCTCGCCTTTTATACTCATGCGAGCAAAGAGCATGCTTTTGGTGATGTTACTATCTCACCTTTTACACCCGTGCAGGCAAGGAGTATGGTTTTGTTGTTGTTGCCGTCATGCCTTTTATGCTCATGTGGGCAATGAGTGTGCTTTGTTGTTGCCGCCTCCCCTTTTATATTCATGCGGCCAAGGAATGTTCCTTTGTTAATGTTGTCGTCAAACCTTTTATACTTGTGAGGGCAAGGAATTTGGTTTTGTTATTGTTGCCGTGTCGCCTTTTATGTTCGTGAGGGTGAGGGGCATGCTTTGTTGTTGCCGTCTCACCTTTTATACTCGTGCAAGCAAGGAGTATCCTTTGCCATAGCCGTCGCTCCTTTTGTACTTGTGCAGACAAAGACTATGCTTTTGTTGTTAGTGCCATCTCAACATTTATACTTGTACAGGCAAGTAGTCGAGCTTTGTTGTTGCTGTCTCAACTTTTATACATGCCTTTTATACGTGTTCAGGTAAGGAATATGCTCTACTGTTACCATATTGCCTTTTAAGCTCATGCAGGAAAATAGTATGCTTTGCTGTTGCTGTGTCGTATGGACAAGGGGTCTGGTTTTGTTGTCATTACCCTCTTGCCTTTTATACATGTGCGGGCCAGCAGTACGCTTTGTTGTTGTTGTCTTGCCTTTTATAATCGTATAGACATGGAGTTTGCTTTGTTGTTGCTTTCTCACCTTTTATTGTTGTTGCTTTGTTGTTGCTTTCTCACCTTTTATGCACTTGCAGGCAAAGTGTCTGGTTTTGTTGTTGTTGCCATCTCAATTTTTATACTCGTTTGGGCAAGGAGTATGCTTTGCTGATGTCATCTCGCCTTTTACAGTCATGCGACCAAAGGGTATGTTTTTGTTGTTCTTACTGTCTCGCCTTTTATGCTCGTGCAGGCGAGGATTCTTGTTTTGTGTTGTTTTCATCTTGCCTTTCATACATGTGTGGGGTAAGAGTATGCTTTGCTATTATCATCTTGCCTCTTATACTCGTGCGAGCAAGGAATGTGCTTTTGTTGTTGTTTCCATTTCGCATTTTATACTTGTGCGGCCAAGTAGTGAGGTTTTGTTGTTGCTGTCATCTTGCCTTTTATACTCGTATGGGCGAGGAGCATGCATTTTAGTTGCCGTCTCACCCTTTATACCCTTGCGGGAGAGGAATATGCTTTGCTATTTCTGTCTCGCCTTTTATACTCGTGTGGGCAAAGAGTATGCTTTTGTTGTTATTGCTGTCTCAACTTTTATACACGTACGGGCATTGAGTCTGGTTTTGTTGTTATTGTCGTCTCGTCCTTTATACTCGTGAGGGCAAGGAGTATGCTTTGTCGTTGTTGTCTCGTCTTTTATACTTTTGCAGGCAAGGCGTATGCTTTATTGTTGTCGTCTCACCTTTTATACAATTGACGGAAAGGAGTATGCTTTATACTCATGCAGGCAAGGAATGTGCTGTGCAGTTGCTGTCTCGCCTTTTATACCCATGTGAGCAAGGAGCATCCTTTTGTCGTTGTTGTTGTCTGCCTTTTACACTCATATGGCAAGCAGTCTGGTTTTGTTGTTGTTGCCATCTCGCCATTTATACTCATGTGGGCAAGGAGTATACTTTTGTTTTTGTACTTTTTGCCTTTTATACTCATGCAGGCAAGGAGTCTGCTTTGCTATTGTTACCATCTAACATTTTACACTCTTGCGAGCAAGTAGTATACTTTTGTTGTTGTACTTTTTGCCTTTTATACTCTTATGGACAAAGAGTCTAGTTTTATTGTTATTTTCGTCTCGCCTTTTATCGTTGTGCGAGCAAGGAGTGTAGTTTTGTTGTTGTTACCGTCCCGCCTTTTATTCTTGGGAGGGCAAGGAGTGTAGTTTCATTGTTGTGCCTGTCATCTTTTATGCTCTTGCAAGCAAGGAGCCGGGTTTTGTTGTTTTTGCCTTCTCGTCTTTTACACTAGTGCGAGCTAGGAGTCTGCTTGGCTGTTGTTGCCATCTTGCCTTTTTGAACGCATGCAAGAAGGTGTATAATTTTCTTGCTGTACTTTTCGCCTTTTATACTCTTGCGGGTAATGAGTCTAATTTTGTTGTTGTTACTGTCTCGCATTTTATACCTGTGCAGACAAAGAGTCTAGTTTTGTTGCTATTGCATCCTCGTCTTTTATACTCTGGCGGACAAGGAGTCCACTTTTATTGTTGATTCTGTCTTGCCTTTTATCTTTGTGCAGTTAAGGAGAGTAGTTTTGTTGTTGTTACTGTCCCGCCTTCTATACTCGGGAGGGCAATGAGTTTACTTTTGTTGTTGTGCTTGTTGCCTTTTCTACTCTTGCAGGCAAGGAGTCTACTTTTTTTGTTTTTGCCTTCTAGCCTTTTGCACTCGTGCGGGCTAAGAGTCTGCCTTGCTGTTGTTGCCATGTTGCCTTTTATACACGCGCAAGAAGGAGTATACTTTTCTAATTGTACGTTTTGCCTTTTAAGCTCTTGCGGGCAACGAGTCTACTTTTGTTGTTGTTACTGTCTCAACTTTTATACTCGTGCAGGTTAGGAGTCTGTTTTGCTGTTAATACCGTCTCGTCCTTTATATTCATGTGGACAAGCAGTATGCTTTGATGCTGCCATCCTACCTTTTATACTCTGGCAGGCGAGGAGTCTGCCTTTATTATTGTTGGCGTGTTGCCTTTTAAACTCGTACAGGCTAAGACCTTGCTTTGCTGTTATTATCGTCTCGCCTTTTGTACTTGTACGGGCAAAGAGTTTGGCTTTGTTATTGTTACTGTGTCACCTTTTATACTCGTGTGGGTTAGGAGTTTGCTTTGCTCTTGTTGTAGTCTTGCCATTTATACTCGTTTGGGAAAGGAGTATACTTTTTTGGTTGTCCTTTTTGCCTTTTATACTCTTGCGGGCAAGGTGTCTACTTTTGTTCTTGGTGCTGTCTCGCCTATTACACTTGTGCGAGCAAGGAGTTTGGTTTTGTTGTTGTTGGTATCTTGCCTTTTCATGCTCGTGCGTGTAAGGAGCATGCTTTGCTGTTACAGTTTTGTTTTTTATACTAGTGTGGGCTGGGATTACATTTTTCTTGTTGTTCTCATCTCGCCTTTTATACTCGTACAGGCAGGGAGTCAAGTTTTGTTGTTGTTGCCGACTCGCCCTTTATACTCATGCTGGCGAGCAGCATGTTTTATTGTTGCGTCTCGCTTTTTATACTTGTGCTGGTAAAAAGTATGTAATGTTGTTGCTGACTCGCCTTTTATGCTCGTGCCAGCAATCAGCATGCTTTATTGTTGCGTCTCGCCTTTTATACTCGTGCGGCCAAAAAGTATGCAATGTTGTTGCCATCTCACCTTTTATATTCTTGCGGGCAAGGAGTCGGCTTTGGTTGTTGTTGCCACATCGCCATTTATACTCGTACAGGCACGGAGACTTGTTTTGTTGTTGTTGTCGTCTCGTCTTTTATACTCATGCGGCAAGGAGCAGGCTTTGTTGTTGCCGTCTTGCCTTTTATACTTGTGCCAACGAGGAGTATGCTTTGCTATTGTCATCTCAACTTTTTTACTCCTTCAAGAAAAGACAATGCTTTTGCTGTTATTTCTGTCTCACTTTTTATACTCGTACGGGCAAGGAGTCTGGTTTTGTTGTTGTTATCGTCTCGCCTTTTATACTCGCGAGGGCAAGGAGCATGCACTGGTTTTGTTGTTGCTACTGTCTTGCCTTTTATACTCGTGCAGGCAAGGTGTGTGCTTTGTTTTTCCCCTTTTGCCTTTTTAATCATGCGTGCTAGGATTCTACTTTGTTGTTACTGCCAACTCGCCATTTATACTCGCGCAGGGAAGGAGTATAAATTTTTTTTAACTTTTTGCCTTTTACATTCTTGCGGGCAAGGACACTACTTCTGCTGTCGTTGTTGTCTCGCCTTTTATACTCTTGTGGGTAAGGAGTCTAGCTTTATTGCTGTTGTCTTGTCACCTTTTATACTCAGTGGGTGAGTAGTACACTCTTGTTCTTGTACTTGTCGCCTTTTATACTCTTTGGGCAACGAGTCTAGTATTGTTGTTGTTGCCATCTCGCTTTTTATAAATCATGCGGGCAAGCAGCATGCTTTATTGTTGCCGAATCGCCTTTTATAGTCGCACAAGCAAGGAGCATGCTACATTATTCCCCACGCACACCCGTTGCGCCTCTAGCCCGCAGTGCGCCCTGCTGGCCAGACAAGCGAGCGCGCTACTCCCCCTAACTCGCCGCGCTCGCTGCTAGCCAGACGAGCAGCGGGTTGCTCCCCCTAGGACGTCGTGGGCGTTCCTGGTCAGACAAGCAACGCACTGCCCTTACACGCTGCCCCCCAAAGCCCACTGCGCGCACATCTGCCCAGAGCCCACTCTGCACACGCTGATGCCCCCACCGCACTGCTGGCCAGCTGAGTAGCCCGCTACGTGCGGGCTGGTCCCACCAACCCGCTTAGCTCGCGCTGCTGCCCCCAGCCCGCTACTGGTCCGACGAGAAGCTCACTACGAGCTCTGCTGGACGTACAAGTAGCACGCCGCACGCGCGGTGCTATCCCCAGCGCGCTCTGCACGTGCGGCTCTCCCTAGTGGCTCCCCCCAAGGCGCTGCTGCTAGGTGGTCGAGCGGCAAGGTGCAAGCGTGAGCTACTCCCTCCTGCGTGCTGTGCGCGCTGCTGGCCCGACGATCAGAGGGAAGCTTTGAAGGGAACCAGCTACTAGACGGTTCAATTAATCTTTCGACCCCACACCCAAGTCAAATGAACGATTTGCACGTCAGTATCACTGCGGGTCTCCACCAGAGTTTCCCTCGGTTTCGCCCCGCTCAGGCATAGTTCACCATCTTTCGGGTCCCGACAGGCGTGGTCTGACTCGAACCCTTCTCAGAAGATCAAGGTCGGTCGGCGGTGCAATCCTCTAGGGGATCCCGCCAAGTTAGCTTCCTTGCGCCTTACGGGTTTACTTGCCCGTTGACTCGCACACATGTCAAACTCCCTGGTCCGTGTTTCAAAACTGGCCGAATGGGGAGCCTGCAGGCCGACGCCTGGAGCGTCTTGTCGTCGGGCGTTTCAAGGGCCCGAGCTTGGGACGCCCCCGTAATCCGTGTCGGTCCACGCCCTGAGCCGATCGGCGGATCGGCTCTCGCCGTTCCGTATTTGACAGAGGCTCATCGCCGGCCCTCATCCGCTTTCCTCTCGAAAATTTCAAGCACTCTTTGACTCTCTTTTCAAAGTCCTTTTCATCTTTCCCTCCTAGTACTTGTTTGCTATTAGTCTCTCAACCGCATTTAGCCTTGGACAGAATTTACCACCCGATTGGGGCTACATTCCCAAACAACCCGACTCGTAGATAGCGCCTCGTGGTGCGACAGAGTCCAGGCATGACTGGGCTCTCACCCTCTCTGGCGCCCCCTTCTAGGGGAGTTGGGCCCAGTCTGCCGCTGAGTACCCTTCTATAGACTACAATTTGACACCGGAGGCGCCCGATTCTCAAGCTGGGCTGTTCCCTGTTCGCTCGCCATTACTAAGGGAATCCTCGTAAGTTTCTTTTCCTCCGCTTATTGATATGCTTAAACTTAGCGGATGATCCCGCCTGACATGGGGTCACAATGAGAGAAAGGGTCGAGTTCATCAGAGTCCGTAGCGACGATGTGACCGTACGACACTGTGCCAGGGTCTCTCAACCACCGTTGTCGAGGCGAACGCCGTCGGGGACATGGTTTTTGGACCAACCACTATGCCAAGCACACGGGAGGCCATCTTTCGCTATTGAACGCAACCCCATCAATTCAGGGATGGGGTGGGCAATGTTGTGTGACACCCAGGCAGACGCGCCCTTGGCCAGAAGGCTTCGCGCGCAACATGCGTTCAAAGACTCGATGGTTCACGGGATTCTACATTTCACACAAAATATCGCATTTCGCTACATTCTACATCGATACGAGATCTGAGATATCTGTTGCCGAGAGTCGTTTAGATTCTCACTATGGAGGTCCAATGCCCCGACCGCGCTCCGTTCCTGGGGAGACGAGGCATTGCCATTCGTTTTTTGATTTCCTTGGCGCGACCTGTGCCGAGGTTTTGTTGTTGGCGCCGTGGGGGCAACCGACTAGCGGTCGGCCTCACGACAGAGGCTGCAGTATGGGGGTGCCCACGGACCAACGCACGCCCCGCGTCGTGTGATGTTAACTTGTTCGCGGGTCATTTTGCTGGGCAGAGGTTTCGACAATGATCCCTCCGCAGGTTCACCTACGGAAACCTTGTTACGACTTCTCATTCCTCCAAATGATAAGGTTCAATGGACTTCTCGCAACGTCGTCGGCGGCGAACCGCCCTCGTCACCGCGGTCCGAACACTTCACCAAACCATTCAATCGGTAGGAGCAATGGGTGGTGTGTATAAAGGGTAGGGACATAGTCAACGCGAGTTGATGACTCGCACTTACTAGGAATTCCTCGTTGAAGACCAACAATTTCAGTGATCTATCCCCATCATAATGAAATTTTAAAGATTCCCCGGGCCTGTCGGCCAAGGCTATAGACTCGTTGAATACATTAGTGTAGCGCACATGCAGCCCAAAACATCTAGGGCCATCACAGACCTGTTATTGCCTCAAACTTCCTTGGCCTAGAAGGCCATAGTCCCTCTAAGAAGTTGGCCACGAAGAATTGCCTCCGCATAGCTACTTAGTAGGCTGAGGTCTCGTTCATTAATAGAATTAACCAGACAAATCGCTCCACCAACTAAGAGCGGCCATGCACCACCGCCCATAGAATCAAGAAAGAGCTCTCAGTCTGTCTATCCTTACTATGTTTAGACCTGGTAAGTTTCCCCGTGTTAAGTCAAATTAAGCCGCAGGCTCCACTCCTGGTGGTACCCTTCCAGCAATTCCTTTAAGTTTCAGCCTTACGACCATACTCCCCTCAGAACCCAAAGACTTTGATTTCTCATAAGGTGCCGGCAGAGTCCTAAAAGCAACTTCCGCCGATCCCTGATCGACATCTTTTATGGTTGAGACTACGACGGTATCTAATCGTCTTCGAGGCCCTAACTTTTATTCTTGATTAATGAAAACATCCTTGGCAAATGATTTCACAGTTGTTCATCTTTCATAAATCCAAGAATTTCACCTCTGACTATGAAATACGAATGCCCCTGACTGTCCTTGTTAATCATTACTCCAATCCCGAAGGCCAACACAATAAGATCGAAATCCTATGATGTTATCCCATGCTAATGTATCCAGAGCGTAGGCTTGCTTTGAGCACTCTAATTTCCTCAAAAAAACAACATCAGAGGCACGACCTGGCCAGTTAGGGCCAGAAGCGCATCACTGGTAGAAGGAATGAGGTAAAAGGTGCGTACCAAAAGGCGGACCGATCGACCCATCCCAAGGTCCAACTACGAGCTTTTGAACTGCAACAACTTATATATACGCTATTGGAGCTGGAATTACCGCGGCTGCTAGCACCATACTTGCCCTCCAATGAATCCTCGTTAAGGGATTTAGATTGTACTCATTCCAATTACCAGACTCGTAAGAGCCTGTTATTGTTATTTATTGCCACTACCTCCCCGTGTCAGGATTGGGTAATTTGCGTGCCTGCTACCTTCCTTGGATGTGGTAGCCGTTTCTCAGGCTCCCTCTCTGGAATTGAACCCTAATTCTCTATCACTCGTTACCACCATGGTAGCTGTGACAAGGCTAATTTTCTCACCCAAAATTTCGCCTTGTGATGGCACTAAGTCACACTTAGTCTCAGCCAACCACACACACACAAGGATTGCACAATGGAACTTTATAAGTAGGCACACAACTCACACACTCAAAAGAGACACAAGAGCATATACGGGAACCTTCCCCAACCTTTTATTACTTAACTCAAGTAATAGAAAGGAACGATCACCGAAACTCTCAACAGTGTTTCCCTCTTTCTCTCTGAGTGCTTTCCCTTTCACTGAGTACAAATGACAACCCATAGGGTCTATATATAGCTGACACCCCCAGCTATCTAAGGCTTAGAGATAATCATTCTCTCCCCACGATCTCTAACGTGGCTGATAATCCTCATCTTCCCACGATCTCATCCATGACTTAATCCTGATAAGTCTTATCTCCCACGACCATCCATCACTTGATCTCGGTAAACCTTATCTACCGACGATCCTTTGCCATGCACGATCTGATAAGCATTATTTTGATGCTCAGCTAACCGGATAGAGCCACACCCACACGTCCCCACGTTCCACACGTCGTTGGAAACTCAGTGCCATGCAGTGTCATGCTGTGCCATGCAGACTTGGCCAAGACCTAGTCTCGTGTTTTGGGCTTCTTGGCCCAAGCCCATGGCCCATCTGATGGAGCCCACGAACATGTAGCACAACATCCTTTGTCCAACCCCAGTCTTGGTCCACACTGGGACCCGCATGTAAGCCCGTGCCTACGCTGACCCTCTCAGTTTTCACCTTGCCTTAGGGAGTGCCCAGCCACTCCAAAGTCCCATGCTAGGAGTTCGCGCAAGGTGCCGCCAACTCCCGCATGCCAAGTGTTCAAGGGGCTAACAGTAGGTGTCATAGGGCTAATTCTCTCGCCCAAAATTTTGCCTTGTGATGGCATTAAGTCACACTTAGTCTCAGCCAACCACACACACAACAATTTGCACAATGGAACTTTATAAGTAAGGCACACAACTCACACACTGAAAAGAGACACAAGAGCATATACGGGAGCCTTTCCCAAGCTTTTATTACTTAACTCTCACTTGAACTCTCAACAGTGTTTCACTCTTTCTCTCTGAGTGATTTCTCTTTCGCTGATTACAAATGACAACCCATAGGGTTTATACAAAGCTGACACCCCCAACTATCTAGGGCTTGGAGATAAACATTATCTCCCCACGATCTTTATCGTGGCTGATAATCCTCATCTTCCCACAATCTCATCCATGACTTGTTCCTTGTAAGCCTTTTCTCCCACGATCATCCATCACTTGATCTCGATAAGCCTTATCTACCCACGATCCTTTGCCGTGCATGATCTGATGAGCATTATCCTGGTGCTCGGCCAACCGGATAGAGCCACACCAGAACGTCCCCACATTCCACACGTCATAGAAGACTCGATGCCATGCAATGCAGACTTCGCCAAGACCCAGTCTCATGTTTTGGGCCTCTTGGCCCAAGCCCATGACCCATCTGATGGAGCCCACGAACATGTAGCCTAGCATCATTTGTCCAACCCAAGTCTTGGTCCACACTAAGACCCGCATGTAGGCTTGTGCCTTCACTGACCCTCTGAGTTTTCACCTTGCCTTAGGGAGTGCCTAGCCACTCCAAATTCCCATGCTAGAAATTTGTGCAAGATGCCGCCAACTCCCGCATGCTAAGTGTTCAAGGGGCTAACAAACCACCCCCACCTATTGAAGCCAACGTCCTCGTTGGTAGGGTTGATAGGTAGTCTTCCACCTGCTTCTCAAACTGTCATAGAGTCAGATCTCTTTCCCAGCTCGCCTCACTATCTGGGGCATTCTTCCACTTGACCAAATACCCAACCCACCTGTTCTTCTTACTTTGTCCCTGTGTTTGGTGGTCTAGAATTCTCTCCACTTCATGTTGGAACTCAGTTTTGATTGTAGGGGGAGCACGTCGTGTTTGTTTCCTTGGAGGCTAATAGCTTGCTTCCTCGTGGAAGGGCTTCAAGAAACTCACGTGGAAGGTTGGATGCACCTTCAACCTTTCTGGGAGTTGCAATCTATATGCAACATTGCCAACTTTCTTCACCATTGTGAAGGACCGTCATATTTTGAAACCAGCCCACGATGCACTATGTTGTTGTTGATCTTCTATCAAATTTGGGGAGTAAGTTTCAGCAACACCTTATCCCCAACTTGGAACTGCATGTCCCTCCTTCCTCGGTCCGTATACTTTTTCATCCGTATGGCTGCCTTGTCCAAGCTATCCTGGGCCTCCTCTAGCTGCTCTTGCTTAGAACGGGCAAACCAGTGCGCTGCCGGACATCTCCCTCCTAAGCTAGTCCTGGCCACATCGTTAGGAGTAAGGGGCTGTTGCCCCATAGCTAGCTCAAAGGGACTCATACCTGTGGAAGAGGACTTATGAAGATTGTAGCAAAATTGGGCCGAATCCAACAACTCAAGCCAATTCCTCTAGCTTGCCGTCACATAATGCCTAAGCTATTCCTCAAGTAGGCCATTGATCCGCTCCGTCTGGCCATCAGTCTTATGATGTTTGGCAGTAGAGAATTTCAATTCTGAACCCATCATGTGGAACAATGACGTTCCAAACCTGCCAATGAAACGAGGATCCCGATCGCTCACAATATCTTCAGGCAACACAAAGTACTTTACTACCTGCTTATGGAAAAGCTCAGCGGCTGTCTCTGCTCGGCATAAAGAGGTGGTAGGAATAAACACTGATACTTGAAAAATCGATCTACCACCACCATGACAGATCCCATGCCATCAATCTTAGGGAATCCGCCAATGAAATCCATCGAAACCGACACCCATGGCTTCGAAGGAATGGGTAGCGGCTGCAACAAACCCGCCTCCTTCTGCCGCTCCCTCCTGTGCTACTGACAATTGATGCACGTTTTGACATATGCCTCGACGTCATCATCCATCTTTGGCCAGTAGTAGTTGCAGGACAGCAAGGACATCATCCTTTCGACGCCAGGATGACCAGCCCACTGTGAATCATGAGACTCCCGCAGTATCTCCTTCCTAAGGCCTGCACCACTGGGAACATATACACGATTACCCTTGGCATGCAATAAATCATTATCGAGCCAGTATCGCCTTACCACACGCTCCCTAACTTGCTGTACCACTTGCTGACATGTGGCATCATGTGAGTCCTGATCCCTGATTTTGTCTAGCAAGTCACTCACACTTGAATGAGGGCAGCAACTGTCTCTTACAGTTGTCGGCAACTTAGGGCATCTGCCACCTGATTTTGCCTTCCTGGCTTGTGTTCCCAAGTAAAATCATACTCAGCCAATAACTCCTGCCACCGTGCCTGCCGTGCAGAAAGCTTCTTCTAAGTCTGAAAGAATGTGTTAGCCACATTGTCGGCCTGAACCACGAACCTAGTACCCAGCAAATACACCCTCATTGTGCGAAGGCAATGCACCACTGCCAGCATCTCCTTCTCATGGGCTGAGTACCGCTGCTCTCCATCATTGATTTTCCGTCTCTCATAGGCAATGGGATAGCCTTCCTACACCAACACACCTCCAATGGCTTTGTTTGAGGCGTTAGTTAGCACACTGAAAGGCAACTCGAAATCAGGCGGCCTCAAGACCGGCTCCGTGGACACCGCTGCCTTCAACTTGTCAAAGGCTTCTTGGCAATCTATGGTCTACCTCTAGGGTCTATCCTTCTTGAGTAAGTCTGTCAATGGGGCCACCATTTTGGAGTAACCCTGTACAAACTTCCTGTAGTAGTTAGACAAACCAAGAAAGGATCTCAACTCAGACACTTTGGTAGGGGCTTTCTACTCTACTATTGCTTGGACTTTTCTCTCGTCCATTTTGACCTGGCCTAAGCTTTTCAACCAAGCACGATGACCAACTGTGTAAATCAACGGTTCTTATGATACTAGGTTGGATTACTATTGCGATGTCGTCATTAGTAGGGTCAAACTAACCTGTCTCACGATAATCTAAACCCATCCCATGTTCCATATTGGTGGGTGAACAATCCAACACTCGGTGAATTCTGCTTCACAAAGATAGGAAGAGCCAACATCAAAGGATCAAAAAGCAACATCGCTATGAACGCTTGGCTGAAACAAGCCAGTTACCCCTGTGGTAACTTTTCTGACACCTCTAGCTTCAAATTCTGAAGGTCTAATGGATCAATAGGCCACGCTTTCACGATTTGTATTCGTATTGGAAATCAGAATCAAACGAGCTTTTACCCTTCTATTCCACATGAGATTTATGTTCTTATTGAGCTGATCTTAGGCCACCTGCGTTATCTTTTAATGGAAGTGTTGTCCCAGCCAAACTCTCAACTTGACAATGTCTTCCACTCGGATCAGCCCGCAGAACAGTGTTCACTCCAAAAAGAAGGGCAATGCCTCGCCTCTGATTTACGGAATAAGTAAATAACGTTAAAAGTAGTCGTATTTCACTTTTGTTAGGGGTCTGGCTCCCACTTATCCTACACCTCTCAAGTCGTTTCACAAATTCAGACTAGAGTCAAGCTCAACAACGTCTTCTTTCCCCACTAATTCCATAAAGCCCATTCCCTTGGCTATGGTTTTGCTGGATAGTAGACAGGGACAGTGGGAATCTCATTATAGTTACTCTCGCGAGGCATTTGGCTACCTTAAGAGAGTCATAGTTACTCCCACCATTTACCCGCGCTTGGTTGAATTTCTTCACATTGACATTCAGAGCACTGGGCAGAAATCACATTGCGTTAGCATTTGGAGGGACCATCGCAATGGTTTTTTTTAATTAAACAGTCAGATTCCCCTTATCAGCACTAGCTTTGAGTCCACTGTTCAATGCCCAGGGAAGGCCCCAAAGTGGCTGTTCCCAGACCCTTACCCGGCTGTCACACGAAGACCAGCTCTCGTCACAGGAGCAGCTCGAGCAGTCTACCGACAATTGATGGGCTCAGGGTTGGTACCCTCGAGCCCAGTCCTCAGAGCCAATCCTTTTCTCAAGGTAATGGATCTATTTTCCCGACTTCCCTTGCCTACATTGTTCCTTTGACTAGAGGCTGTTCACCTTGGAGACCTAATGCAGTTATGAGTATGACCAGGCGTGGTAGGCACTCGGTCCTCTAGATTTTCAAGGGCCATTGGGGATCACCAGACACCACGAGACGTGCAATTCTTTTCTAGCCGCTGGACCCTACCTCTGACTAAGTCGTTTCCAAGGTGGTCAAGCTGTTAAACAGAAAAGAAAACTCTTCCTGAGGCCCTCGCCGATGTCTTCGGACTCCTTAATGTTGTCGTAAGTTGCCACATCCCAGTGCGAGACTTTTAACTTTATTCCCTTTCAAAGCTCAAACTCGGAAGTGCTGTCGGATGGGCTTTCCTGGTCTTTTAGGATCGACTAATCCATGTGAGGGCGAGCGATGTGTCCACAATCGCAAGGGCAGCGTCTCCTTGGGTGTTTCAAGGGCTTGGGCTTGGGACACCCCAACAATCCGAGTTGGTCCATGCCTCGAGCCCATCGGCGAACGGGCTCTTCCTGTTCTGTATCCGAATAAGGCGCATAGCCAGCCCCCATCTGTTTTCCTCCCGACAATTTTGAGCACTCTTTGACTCTCTTTTCAAAGCCCTTTTCATCTTTCCCTCGCGATACTTGTTCGCTATTAGTCTCTCGCCCATATTTGGTCTTGGACGGAGTTTAACACTTGATTGGGGCAACATTCCCAAACAACCATACTCATAGACAGCGGCTCATGGTACGACAGGGTCTGGGCACAACGGGGCTCTCACCCTCTCTAGTGCCCCCTTCCAGGGGACTTGGGCCCAATCCTTTGCTAAGGACGCTTCTCCAGACTACAATTCAAATGTCGGAGGTGTCTGATTCTCAAGCTGGGCTATTCTGGGTTTGTTCATCATTACTAAGGGAATCCTCATAAGTTTCTTTTCCTTCGCTCATTGATATGCTTAAACTCATTGGTTGATCCCACCTAACCTAGGGTCACGATGCGAGAAATGGTCAAGTTCATCAAAGTTTTAAGCGACGACACAGCCGCATGACACAGTGCGAGGGTCTCTCAACCACTGTTTTCGAGGTGAACATTGTCAGGGACATGGTTTTTGGGCCTACCGAGATGCTGAGCAGACAGGAGACCATCTTCCGCCAGCAAGCGCAACCCCATCTCTTTGGGGGTCGGGTGGGCAATGTTGTGTGACACTTGGGCAAACGTGCCCCTGGCCAGAAGGCTTCAAGCACAACTTGCATTCAAAGACTTGATGATTCACGAGATTCTACAATTCACACCAAGTATCGCATTTCGTTACGTTCTTCATCGATGCAGGAGCTGAGACATCCATTTGCCGCGAGTCATTTTGATTCTCATTTTAGTGGTACAATGCCCCGCCTACGCTCCGTTCTTCCGGTGACAAGGCATTGCCTTTCCATTTTTGATTTCCATGTCACAACCTACGCTAAGGTTTTGTTGTTCGTGTGGCGAGGGTGATCGACGAGCTATCGACGTCACGACAGACACTGCAGCGTGCGGGTGCCCATGGACCGACGAACGCCCTGCTGTACATTCACCTATACATTCACCTATGGAAACCTCGTTACCACTTCTCCTTCCTCTAAATAATAAGGTTCAGTGGACTTCTTGCGACGTCGTCAGCGACGAACTGCCACGTCGCCGCGATCCGAACACTTAACTAGACTATTCAATCGGTAAGAACGATAGGCAGTGTGTACAAAGGGTAGGGACATAGTCAACATGAGCTGATGACGCGCACTTACTAAGAATTCCTTATAAAAGACCAACAATTGCAATGATCCATCCCCATCACGATGAAATTTCAAAGATTGCCCGGGCCTATCGGCCAAGGCTATAGACTCGTTTAATATATCTGTGTATCACGCTTGTGGTCCAAAACATCTAAGGGCATCACAGACCTGCTATTACCTCAAACTTCTTTGGCCTAGAAGGCCATAGTCCCTCTATGAAGCTAGCCACAGAGGATCACCTCTGCCTAGCTAGTTAGCAGGCTGAGGTCTCATTTGTTAATTAAATTAGCCAGACAAATCGCTCCACCAACTAAGAACGGCCATTCACCACCACCCATAGAATAAAAAAAAAAAGCACTTACTCTGTCAATCCTTACTATGTATGGACCAGATAAGTTTCCCCCTGTTGAGTCAAATTAAGCCGTAGACTCCACTCGTAGTACTGCCCTTCCGTCAATTCCTTTATGTTTTAGCCTTGCGACCATGCTTTCCGTGAAACCCAAAGACTTTGATTTCTGATAAGGTGCCGGCAGAGTCCTAAAAGCAACTTCTACCGATCCTTGGTCGACATCGCTTATGGTTGAGACTAAGACGATATCGATCGTTTTTGAGCCCCCAAACTTCGTTCTTGATTAATAAAAACATCCTTGGCAAATGCTTTTGTAGTTGGTTGTCTTTCATAAATCCATGAATTTCACCTCTGACTTCGAAATACGAATGCCCACAACTGTCCCTGTTAATCATTACTCTGATCCCAAAGGCCAGCACAATAGGATCAAAATCCTATGATGTTATCCCACACTAATGTATCCAAAGCATAGGCTTGCTTTGAGCACTCTATTTTCTTCAAAGTAACAACACTGGAGGCATAAACCAGCCAATTAAGGCCAAGAGCGCACTGCCGGTAGAAGGAATGAGGCGAAAGGTGAACACCAAAGGCAGACTGATCAACTCATCCCAAGGTCCAACTATGAGCCTTTTAATTGCAACAACTTAAATAGACACTATTAGAACTGGAATTACCATGGTGGCCGGCACCAGGTCGGACCTCCAACCGATCTTCTTTAAAGGATTTAGATTGTATTCACTCCAATTACCAGACTCGCAAGAGCTCAGTATTGTTATTTGTTGTCACCACCTCCTCGTGTCAGGATGGGGTAATTTGTGCACCTGCTGCCTTCCTTGGATGTCGCACCCATTTTTTAGGCCCCCTCTCTAGAATAGAATGCTAATTCTCCATTACCCGTTACTACCATGGTAGGTGCTAGTCCCTTGAACACTTAGCATGCTAGAGTTGGTGGCACCTTCTGCCAATTCCCAGCATTGGACTTTGTGGTGGCTGGGCACTTCTTGAGGCAAGGTGAAAGCTAAGAGGGTTCAACGTAGGCACGGGCCTACGTGTGGGTCCCAAGGTGGACCAAGGTATGGATTGGGCTACAGATTCGTGGGCTCCATCCAATGGGTCATGGGCATGGGCCAAGAGTTTAGTGATTTGTTCCTTTGTATTACTTTGAGTTAAAATAATAAAGGTTGGGAAAGGTTCTTGCATGGTTTTGTGTTTCTTTTGAGTGTGCGAGTAGTGTGCTTGTTATAAAGTTCCATTGTACAATCCTTGTGTGTGCGATTGGCTGAGACTAAGTGCGACTTAGTGCCATCACAAGGCAAAAATTCGAGTGAGAAATTTAGCACTATGATAGCTATCAGAGGATAAAGGTTTGACTAATGGCAGGTGGTTTGGGTCTTGATGCAGTGCGTGTCTGCATAGCCAAGCTTTTTGAGATACTTAGCGATCTTTCAGAGGATCCAAATTTCATCATGTTCTAAACTTTCGCGCTCCATGAGAAGTATATAATCGATCTGCAGCGACAACATGTGGTGGTGGCCTCTTCAAACACAGCTTTTTGGCTTGATGAGATGGTAGTAGAAATAGCCATCCTCAAGAAGGTTGTAGCCTCTCAACCAGGCAGAGAAGTTATGGTTGGCTCGACCAAGATGAAGGTGTTGGAGCTTAAAGCCTTCAAGGAAGCAAGGGATGCCACAGAGATTAAGAATTTCCTATGAGACATGGAACAGTATTTCAAGGCTGTCCGAGTGCTAGATGACAAAAAGGTCAATCTGACCAGTGTGTATCTCGCCGAGGACACCAAGCTGTGGTGGTAGACTCAGTTGGATGACAATGGAAGTGCAAGCAAGTCTAAGATCAAGATGTGGGAGAGCCTAAAAAAGGAGTTGAAGGACCAGTTTTTGCCTTGTAATACATCATGGGTTGCGAGGGAGTCCCTAAAAAAGTTGAAGCAAAATGGCACAGTACATGACTATGTGAAGGAATTCAGTTCCTTGATGCTTGACATCCAAAATATGTCAGATAAGGACAAGCTTTTCAACTTCCTTTCCAGTCTACAACCTTAGGCTTAACTCGAGCTTAGAAGGCAAGGTGTGAAGGAGCTACATTCTGCAATGGTTGTGGCTAATGGTTTTGTTGATTTTTGGATCAACAACTCCTCTAATTTAGATGCTGGGAAGTAGCCCAAGGATAAGGCCAAAAAGAAAAAGGAGGGCAAGAGGGGTAAGTACAATGGTGGCGGCAAGGATAAAGGCACAGTTGTCTACCAAAAACAAGATAAAGGCAAGTCTAACTTTGTTTGTTTCATCTATAATGGACCATGCAAGCCGAAAGAGTGTCCAAAGAGGGAGAAGTCAATTGCCATAGTTGCTGAGGAGAGTGGCAGAAGTAGCATCTCGATTGATGTTGGCACCTCTCAGGTCAATCCTCTGTAGTTGGTGAGTGCTGTGCAAGCTGGACATGCCCCATAATTCAGCCTGATGTATGTGAAGATTGGGCTCAGTAATAAGGAGTTGATGGCGATGGATGACACGGGTGCTACCCACAACTTCGTTGTTAAGAGGATAGTGGAGTCATTGGGTCTAAAAGTCACCAAAACTAGAAGTCGAATGAAGGCAGTCAACTTAGCAGCTCGGGAGGTGCTTGGCATGACATTAGGTGTGAAGGTAACTATTGGTACTTGGTTTGGTAAACTTAACT
The DNA here is from genome assembly GCA_037832335.1 of Carallia pectinifolia. Classification (NCBI taxonomy): domain Eukaryota; kingdom Viridiplantae; phylum Streptophyta; class Magnoliopsida; order Malpighiales; family Rhizophoraceae; genus Carallia; species Carallia pectinifolia. Next base: position 24,610,921 of record CM075454.1, on the reverse strand, counting down.
TCACTGTGGTGCCTTTAGATGATTTTGATATAATACTGGAGTTGATTTCTTTGTGAGTGTAAAAGTTGCTCTGTTGGCTCACTCGGGTAGTCTCATGAGCATGCATGAGGATCATCCATATTATGTTTCTGAAATATTCACTCCCTCTTCCAGTATTGGTTGGAAGTCAGGTAGTATGCTATTAGCTATGAAGGTGGAGTGTGGTCCGAAGAAGGGAGCAGTCACCTACCTTGTAGCTTTGATGGAGATTAAAGAAGGCATTGTTGTGGAGGTGCCTAATAGTGTTCCAGATCTGTTGGGTGAGTTCAATGATGTGATGCCACTCGAACTCCCCAAGTGTCTTCTCCTGAGGTGTGCCACTGACCATAAAATCAATTCGGTGCCTGGTTCCAAACCACCAGCACAAGCTCCACACCGCATGAGTCTACTAGAGTTAGTAGAACTAAGGAAGCAGTTGACAGAGTTGCTGGATGTACACCTAATTCAGCCCTCCAACAAGCCATACGATGCCCTAGTATTGTTTTAGAAGAAACACAATGGCTCCCTACAGATGTGTGTAGATTATAGGGCATTAAACAAAGTAACAGTGAAGAACAAGTATTCTATTCCATTGATTGCTGACTTGTTTGATAGACTGGCCAGAGCCTCATATTTCACCAAGCTAGATATGCGGTCTGGATATTAGCAGGTCAGAATTACTGAAGGAGATGAAGGGAATATGACATGCATCACTTGCTATAGCTCTTACAAATTCCTAGTGCTGTCATTCGGTTGGCTAATGCCCCTGCTACTTTTATTGTTGTTAACTTCTCGCCTTTTATACTTTTACAGGCAAGGAGTCTGGGTTTGTTGTTGTTGCCGCGTCGCTTTTTACACTTGTCCGGGAAAGCAGCTTGCTTTATTGTTGTCGTCTCGCCTTTTATAGTCATGCGGGTAAGGAGTATGCCCTGTTGTTCCCACCCTACTTTTTATAGTCGTGCGGGCAAGCATCATGCTTTGTTCTTGCCATCTTGCCCTAAATAGGCGTGCAGGCAAGAAGTATGCATTTTTATTGTCGTCTCACCTTTTATACTCTTGTGGGCAAGGTGTCTGCTTTTGTTGTTGTTGTCGTGTCACCTTTTATACTTGTGTGGGCAAGTAGCAGGCTTTGTTGTTGTCGTCTTGCCTTTTATACTCGTGTGGGCAAGCATCATGATTTATTGCTGCCGTCTCGCCTTTTATACCTGTGCGGGCTAGGAGTATACGTTGTTATTGCCATCTCGCCTTTTATACTCTTCCAAGAAAGGAGTCTGTTTTTATTGTTGATGTTGTGATCTTGCTAGTGAGGGCTATTCGTCTGCTTTGCTGTTGTGGTCTCGCCTTTTATACTCATGCGGGCAGGGAGTATGCTTTTGTCGTTATTGTTGTCGTCTCGCTAGTGAGGGCTAAGCGCTTGCTTTGCTGTTGCCGTCTCGCCATTTATACCTATACGGGCAAGGAGTCTAGTTTTGTTGTTGTTACCGTCTTGTCCTTTTATACTCATATGGGCAAACAATGTGCTTTGCTGTTGCCGTCTTGCCTTTTATACTCGTGCAGGCAAGAAGTATGCTTTGTTGTTGCCGTCTCGTCTTTTGTATTCTTGCGGGCAAGGAGCCTACATTTGTTGTTGTTGCGGTCTTACCTTTTACACTCTAGTGGGCTAGAAGTCTACATTGTTGTTGCTACTGTCTCACCTTTTATACTTGTGTAGGTGAGGAGTATGCTTTAGTTGTTGTGCTTTTAGCCCTTTACACTCTTGCGGCCAAGGAGTCTGGTTTTGTTGTTGTTGTTGTCCTGCCTGTTATGGTCATGCTAGTAAAGAGTCTGGTTTTGTTGTTGTTGTTGTCTCACCTTTTGTTTTCGTGCGGGCATGGAGTATTCTTTTGTTGTTGTACTTTTCACTTTTTACACCATTGTGGGAAAGGAGTCTAGTTTTGCTGTTGTTGTCTTCTTGCCTATTATACTCATGTGGGCAAGGAGTATACTTTTGTTGTTGTACTTTTCACTCTTTATATTCTTTTGGGCAAGGAGTCTACTTTTGCTGTTGCGGCCATCTCATCCTTACAACTGTGCGGGCAAAGAGTCTAGTTTTGTTGTTGATGTCGTGTCGGCTTTTATACTCAGGGGGTCGAGGAGTATACTTTTGTTGTTGTACTTGTCACCTTTTATACTCTTGCAGCCAATGAGACTGCTTTTTTTGCTGTTGCTGTCTCGTATTATATACATGTATGGGCTAGGAGTCTGCTTTCCTATTGTTGCTGTCTCGCCTTTTATACTCTTGTGGACAAGGTGTATGTTTTGCTGTTGTCATCTTGCCTTTTATACTCGTGCGGGCAACGAGTAAGCTTTAATGTTGCCTTCTCGCCTTTTATACTCGTGCAGGTAAGAAGCATGCGTTGCTGTTGCCCCCTCGCCGTTTATACTCCTACAGGCAAGAAATATGGTTTAGTTGTTGTTTGCCGTCTCGCCATTTATACTTGTACGGGTAAGGAGTCTGGTTTTGTTGTTGTTGCCGTCTCGCCTTTTTTACTCATGCAGGCAAGCAACATGCTTTGATGTTGCCGTTCGGCCTTTTATAGTCGTGCGGGCAAGGAGTATGCTTTGTTGTTACCGTCTCGTCTTTTATACTCGAATGGATGAGGAGTATACTTTTGTTTTTGTACTTGTCACCTTTGATACTCTTCCAGGCAAATAGTCTAGTTCAGTTGTTGTTGTCGTCTCGCCTTTTATACTTGTGCTGGCAAGGAATATGCTTTTGTTGTTGTGCCTTTTGCCTTTGAAACTATTGCGGGCACGAAGTCTACTTTTGTTCTTCTTGTCACATCGCGTTTTATACACGTGCAAGCAATGAGTCTGGCTTTGTTCTTGTTTCCGTCTTCGCCTTCTATACTCATGCAGTCAAGCAGTATACTTTCGTTGTTGTACCTTTCGACTTTTATACTCTTGCGGGTAAGGAGTCCAATTTTGTTGCTGTTGTCATCTCGCCTTTTATACTCATGCAGGCAAGAAGTATACTTCTGTTGTTGTTGTTGCCTTGCCTTTTATACTCGTAGAGGCAAGGGGTCTAGGTTTGTGGTTGTTGCCATTTCGCCTTTGATACTAGTGCCGACAAGCAATCGGCTTCATTGTTGTCGTCTTGCCTTTTGCACTTGGGCTGGCGAGGAGCATACTTTTGTTGTCGTACTTGTCGCCTTTTATACTCTTGCAGGTAAGGAGTCTGGTTTTGTTATTATTGTCGTCTAGCTTTTTATACTCGAGAGGGCTATGCTTTTGCTTTGCAGTTGATGCCGTCTCACCTTTTGCTTTGCAGTTGATGCCGTCTCACCTTTTATGCTCATGTAGGCAAAGAGGATAATTTTGATTTTGTACTTTTTGCCTTTATATTCTTCCAAGCATGGAGTCTACTTTTGCTGTTGTTTTCGTCTTGCCTTGTATACTCGTCCGGGCTGGGAGTCTGCTTTTTTTTGTTGTTAACGCCTTGCCTATTATACTAGTGCGAGTATGCTTTTTTTGCCATTGTCGTGTCGACTTTTATGCTCGTACAGGCAAGAAGTCTGGTATGCTGTTGTTGCCGTCAGGCCTTTTGTACTTGTGCGAGCAAGCAACATGCTTTGTTGTTGCCATATTGCATTTTATACTCGTGTGGGCAAGGTATATTCTTTGTTGTTGCCGTCTTGCTTTTTATACTCGGACGTGTGAGGAGTATACCTTCATTGTTGTACTTTTTGCATTTTATACTCTCGCAGGTAAGTAGTCTGGTTTTGTTGTTATTGCCTTTTCGTCTTTTATACTCGTCCAGGCAAAGAGTGTAATTTTGTTGATATATTTTTTGCCTTTTATACTCTTGCGGGCAAAGAGTCTACTTTTATTATTGTTGCCATCTTGCCTTTTATGCTCATGTGGGTAAGCAGTCTGGCTGTGTTGTTGTTACTGTCTCGCCTTTTATACTCGTGTTTGCAAGGAGTATACTTTTGTTATTGTGCCTTTTGCCTTTTATACTCTTGCAGGCAGGGAGTCTCCTTTTATTGTTGTTGCCGTCTCTCCTTTCCTACTTGTGCGGGCTAGGAGTCTGCTATGCTGTTATTAGTATCTCGACTTTCATATTCGTGCAGGCAGGGTGTATAGTTTTTTTATTGTTTGTCCTCTCGCCTTTTGTACTCATGCGAGCAATGAGTATACTTTTGTGGTTGTACGTTTTGCCTTTTATACTGTTGCGGGCAAGGAGTTTGCTTTTGTTGTTGTTACTGTCTCGCCTTTTATACCCATGCAGGCAAAGAGTCTGGTTTTGTTGTTGTTGCCCTCTCGCCTTTTATACTCATGCGGGCAACGAGTGTGCTTTTGTTATTGTTGTTGTCTTACGTTCTATACTCGTGCGGGCTAGGAGTGTGCTTTCCTGTTGTTGCTATCTTGCCTTTTATACTCATGCAGGCAAGGAGTATACTTTTGTTGTTGTACCTTTTGCCTTTTATACACTAGCAAGCAAAGAGCATGCTTTTGTTGTTGTTACTATCTCACCTTTTGCACCCGTGCAGGCAAGGAGTCTGGTTTTGTTGTTGTTGCCGTCATGCCTTTTATGCTCGTGTGGGCAATGAGTGTGCTTTGTTGTTACGGCCTCACCTTTTGTATTCATGCGGGCAAGGAGCGTTCCTTTGTTAATGTTGTCGTGAAATCTTTTATACTTGTGAGGGCAAGGAATTTGGTTTTGTTATTGTTGTCGTGTCGCCTTTTATGTTCGTGAGGGTGAGGAGCATGCTTTGTTGTTGCCGTCTCACCCTTTATACTCGTGCAAGTAAGGAGTATCCTTTGCTATAGCCGTCGCGCCTTTTATACTTGTGCAGGCAAAGACTATGCTTTTGTTGTTGTTGCCATCTCAACGTTTATACTTGTACGGGCAAGTAGTCTAGCTTTGTTGTTGTTGTCTCAACTTTTATACACGCCTTTTATACGTGTGCGGGTAAGGAATATGCTCTGCTGTTACTGTATCGTCTTTTAAGCTCATACAGGCAAATAGTATGCTTTGCTGTTGCTGTCTCGTATGGACAAGGGGTCTAGTTTTGTTGTCATTACCCTCTTTCCTTTTATACATGTGCGGGCAAGTAGCACGCTTTGTTGTTGTCGTCTCGCCTTTTATACTCGTGTAGACATGGAGTTTGCATTATTGTTGTTGTCTCACTTTTTATACACTTGCAGGCAAAGAGTCTAGTTTTGTTGTTGTTGCCAACTCAATTTTTATACTAGTTTGGGCAAGGAGTATGCTTTGCTGATGTCATCTCGCCTTTTACAGACATGCGAGCAAAGGGTATGCTTTTGTTGTTCTTACTGTGTCAACTTTTACGCTCGTGCGGGCAAGGATTCTTGTTTTGTGTTGTTTTCATCTTGCCTTTCATACATGTGTGGGGTAAGAGTATGCTTCGCTATTGTCGTCTCGCCTCTTATACTCGTGCGAGCACAGAATGTGCTTTTGTTGTTGTTGCCATTTCGCATTTTATACTTGTGCGGCCAAGGAGTGTGGTTTTGTAGTTGTTGTCATTTTGCCTTTTATACTCGTGTGGGTGAGGAGCATGCTTTTTAGTTGTCGTCTCGCCCTTTATACTCTTGCGGGAAAGGAATATGCTTTGTTGTTGCTGTCTCGCCTTTTATACTCGTCCAGGCAAGGAGTATGCTTTTGTTGTTATTGCTGTCCCAACTTTTATACACGTACGGGCACTGAGTCTGGTTTTGTTGTTATTGTCGTCTCGTCCTTTATACTCGTACAGGTAGGGAGTATGATTTGTTCTTGTTGTCTCGTCTTTTATACTTTTGTAGGCAAGGAGTATGCTTTACTATTGCTATCTCGCCTTTTATACAATTGACAGAAAGGAGTATGTTTTATACTCATGCAGGCAAGGAGTATACTGTGCAGTTGCTGTCTCGCCTTTTATACCCATGTGAGCAAGGAGCATCCTTTTATCGTTGTTGTCGTCTTGCCTTTTATACTCATATGGCAAGGAGTCTGGTTTTGTTGTTGTTGTCATCTCGCCGTTTATACTCACGCGGGCAAGGAGTATACTTTTGCTTTTGTACTTTTTGCCTTTTATACTCATGCAGGCAAGGAGTCTGCTTTGCTATTGTTACCATCTCACATTTTACACTCTTGCGAGCAAGTAGTATACTTTTGTTGTTGTACTTTTTGCCTTTTATACTCTTGCGGACAAGGAGTCTAGTTTTGTTGTTGTTTTTGTCTCGTCTTTTATCGTTGTGTGGGTAAGGAGTGTAGTTTTGTTGTTGTTACCATCCCGCCTTCTATACTTGGGAGGGCAAGGAGTGTACTTTCATTGTTGTGCTTGTCAGTCTTTTATGGTCTTGGAAGCAAGGAGCTTGGTTTTGTTGTTTTTGCCTTCTCGCCTTTTACACTAGTGCGAGCTAGGAGTCTGCTTTGTTGTTGTTGCCGTCTTGCCTTTTTGAACTCATGCAAGAAGGTGTATACTTTTCTTGTTCTACTTTTTGTCTTCTATACTCTTGCGGGTAATGAGTCTAATTTTGTTGTTGTTACTATCTCGCATTTTATACCTGTGCAGGCAAAGAGTCTGGTTTTGTTGCTATTGCCGCCTCGGCTTTTATACTCTGGCAGACAAGGAGTTTACCTTTGTTGTTGTTTCCGTCTTGCCTTTTATCTTTGTGCAGTTAAGGAGAGTAGTTTTGCTGTTGCTGCCATCCCACCTTCTATACTCGAGAAGGCAAGGAGTCTACTTTTGTTGTTGTGCTTGTTGCCTTTTATACTCATGCAGGGAAGGAGTCTACTTTTTTTGTTTTTGCCTTCTCGCCTTTTGCACTCATGCGGGCTAGGAGTCTGCCTTACTGTTGTTGCCATGTTGCCTTTTATACACGAGCAAGAAGGAGTATACTTTTCTTGTTGTACATTTTGCCTTTTAAGCCCTTGCGGGCAATGAGTCTACTTTTGTTGTTGTTACTATCTCGCATTTTATACCTGTGCTAGCAAAGAGTCTGGTTTTGTTGCTATTGCCGCCTCGCCTTTTACACTCGTGCAGGCAAAGAGTATGCTTTGCTATTGCCATCTTGCCTTTTATGCCCATGCAAGCAAAGAGTGTACTTTTGTTGTTGTTGTCATCTCTCCTTTTATGCTCGTAGGAGCAAGGAGTCTGGTTTTGTTGTTGTTGCAGTCTCTCCTTTTATACTCAAGCGGGCGAGAAGAATGTTTTGTTGTTGTTGTCTTGTCTTTTATACTCGTGCAGGCGATAAGAATGCTTTGCTGTTGCCGTCTCGCCATGGTACTCGTCTAGGCAAGGAGTACGCTTTGTTTTTGCCATCTTGCCGTGGTACTCATGCGGGTAAGGAGTACGATTTGTTTTTGCCACCTCGCTTTTAAACTCTTGCATGGAAAGAGTATGCTTTGTTGTTGCCATTGCCATCTTGCATTTTATACTCGTACAGGCAGGGAACCGTCTCGCCTTTTATACTCGCACGGGTAAGGCGTATGCGTTGCTATTGCTATGTCGCCTTTTATACTCTTATGAGAAATGTGTATGCTTTGCTATTGCCATCCCACCTTTTATACTCGTATGGCCAAAGCATATACTTTGTTCTTGTCGTCTCGCCTTTTATACTTATGCGGGTAAGGAGTATGCCTTGTTGTTGTCGTGTCGCCTTTCACACTTGTGAGGGCAGCAAGTACGCTTTTGTTATTGTTGCCGTCTCACTTTTTATACTCGTACAAACAAGGAGTTTGGTTTTGTTCTTGCTGTCATCTCGCCTTTCTTACTCGTGCAGGAAAGCAGAACACTTTGTTGTTGCTGTCTCGTATTTTATACTCATAAGGACAGGGACTCTAGTTTTGTACTTGTTGCTGTCTCGCCTTATTTACTCATGCAAGCAAACAACATGCTTTGTTGTTATTGTCTCGCCTTTTATACTCATAGGACAAAAAGTATGCTTTGTTGCTGTCGTCTCACCTTTTATACTCTTGCGGGCAAGGAGTCTGGTTTTGTTGTTGTTGTCGTCTCGTCTATATACTTGTACGGGCTAGGAGTATGCTTTGTTATTGCTACTGTCTCCACTTTTATACTCGTGTGGGTTGCTTTTGTTATTGTTGTCGTCTCGTTTTTATACTCGTGTGGGCTAGGAGTATACTTTTGTTGTTGTGCTTGTCGCCTTTCATACTCTTGCCGGCAAGGACTGTACATTTGTTGTTTTTGCTGTCTTGCCTTTTAAAATCGTGCGGGCTAGGAGTTTGATTTGCTATAGTTACTGTCTTGCCTTTTTAACTCATACAGGCAAAAAGTATACTATTGTTATTGTACTTTTCGCCTTTCATACTCTTGTGGGCAAAGAGTATGCTTTTGTTCTTGATGCTATCTCGCCTATTATACCCGTGCGGGCAAGGAGTTTGATTTTGTTGTTGTTGCCATCTCGCCTTTTATTCTTGTGCAAGTAAGGAGTATGCTTTGTTGTTGCTGTCTCGCCTCTAAACTCGTGCCGGTAAGGAGTATACTTTACTGTCGCCGTCTCACCTTTTTTACTCGTGCGAGTAAAGAGTATTCTTTTGTTGTTCTTGTCATCTCACCTTTACACTCGTATGGGCAAGGAATCTACATTTATTATTTTTGCTGTCTTGCCTTTTATACTCGTACGGGTGAGCAACATGCATTGTTGTTGCTGTCTCGCCTTTTATGCTCATACGAGCAAGGAGTATACTTTTGTTGTTGTACATTTTGCCTTTTATACTCTTGCAGGCAAAGTGTCTGCTCTTATTGTTGTTACTATCTTGCCTTTTATACCCGTGTAGGCAAGAAGCCTGGTTTTGTTGTTGTCGTTGTCTCGCCATTTATTCTTGTGTGGGTAAGGAGTATGCTTTGTTGTTGCCATCTCATCCTTTAGTTGTGTGGGCAAAGAGTCTAGTTTTGTTTCTGCTACCAACTCGCCTTTTATACTCTTGTAGGCAAGAAGCAAGCTTTACTATTGTCGTCACCCTTTTTATACTTGCATGGGCTAGGAGTGTGCTTTTGTTGTTGTTGCCATCTTACCTTTTATACTCTCGTGGGCATGGAGTCTGCATTTGTTGTGGTTGCTGTCTCGCTTTTATGCTCATGCAGGCTAGGAGTATGCTTTGTTGTTGCTAATGTTTTCCCTTTTATACTCGTGTGGGAAAAGAGTACACTTTTGTTGTTGTACGTTTTGCCTTTTATACTCTAGCGGGCAAGGAGTCAACTTTTGCTGTTCTTGCCGTCTTGCATTTTATCTTCGCGTAGGCAAGGACTCTGGTTTTGTTGTTCTTACCGTCTTGCCCTTTATACTCTAGCGGGCTAGGAGTATACTTTTGTTGTTGTGATTGTCGCCTTTCATACTCTTGCAGGCAAGGAGTCTGCATTTGTTGTTTTTGTTGTTTAGCCTTTAATCTCGCATGGGCTACGAATCTGTTTTGCTGTTATTACCATCTTGCCATTTATACTTGTGCGGGTAAGGAGTAAACTTTTGTTATTGTACCTTTCACCTTTTTTGCTGATGTCTGCAAAGAGTCTACTTTTGCTGTTGTTGTCGTCTCACCTTTTATCTTCATGCGAGCAAGGACTCTAGTTTTGTTGTTGTTGTCGTCCTGCTTTTTATACTCTAGTGGGCTAGAAGTATACATTTTTTGTTGTGATTGTCTACTTTCATACTTTTGTAGGCAAGGAGTCTGCATTTGTTGTTTTTGTTGTCTATCCTTTTAAACTCGTACGGACTATGAGTCTACTTTGCTGTTGTTACCATCTCGCCTTTTATACTCGTGCGGGCAACGAGTAAACTTTTGTTGTTGTACTTTTCACCTTTTATACTCTTTTCGGCAAAGAATCTGCTTTTGTTACTGTTACTGTCTCATCTTTTATACCCGTGCGGGCAAGGAGTCTGATTTTGTTGTTGTTGTTGTCTCGCCTTTTATTCTTGTGCAGGCAAAGAGTACGCTTTGCTGTTGCCGTCTCACCTTTTATACTCGTGCAGGCATGCTTTGCTGTTGCCATCTCGCCTTTTTTACTAGTTCAAGTAAAAAGTATGATTTTGCTGTTCTTACCATCTCCCCTTTTATACTCGTATGGTCGAGGAGTTTGCATTTATTGTTTTTGATGTCTCACCCTTTATATTCGTGCAGGTGAGGGGCATGCTTTGTTGTTGCTGTCTCGCCTTTTATACTCGTATGGGCAAGGACGATACTTTTCTTGTTGTACATTTTACCTTTTATAGTCTTGCGGGCAAGGTATCTACTCTTGTTGTTGTTGTTGTCTCGCATTTTATACCCATGCAAGCAAAGAATCTGGTTTTGTTCTTGTTGCCGTCTTGCCTTTTATTCTCGTGCAGGTAAGGAGTACGCTTTGCTGTTGCTATCTCGCCTTTTTACTTGTGCAAGCAAGGAGTCTAGTTTTGTTGTTGTTACCTACTCGCCTTTTATACCTATGCGAGAATGAAATATGCTTTGTTGTTGTCATCCTACCTTTTATACTCGTGTGGGCACGGAGTTTGGTTTTGTTGTTGTTCTCTTCTCGCTTTTTCTGCTCGTGCAGTTAAGGAGCATGCTTTGTTATTGCCATCCTGCCTTTTAAACTCGTACGCGTAACGAGTATGCTTTGTTGTTGTCGTTTCGCCTTTTATGCTATTGTGGGGAAGGAATATTCTTTGTTGTTGCGATCTCACCTTTAATACTCGTGCAGGCTTGTTCCCTAATTTTGTCTAGCAAGTCACTATGCACTTCAATGAGGGCAGCAACCGTCTCTTGCGCTTGTTGGCGACTTAGGGCATCCGCCACCTGATTTTGCCTGCCTAGCTTGTGTTCCCAAGGAAAATCGTACTCAGACAAGAACTCCTGCCACTGTGCCTGCCATGCAGAAAGCTTCTTCTGAGTCTGAAAGAATGTGTTAGCCACATTTTCGGTCCAAACCACGAACTGGGTACCCAGCAAATACACCCTCTAGGTGCGAAGGCAATGCACCACTGCCAGCATCTCCTTCTCATGGGCTGAGTACCGCTGCTCTGCATCATCGTGGGCTGGTTCCAAAGTATGACGGTCCCTTCACAGTGGTGAAGAAAGTTGGCAATGTTGCATACAGGTTGCAGCTCCAAGAAATGTTGAAGGTGCATCCAACCTTCCACGTGAGTTTCTTGAAGCCCTTCCACAAGGAAGCGGGCAATGAGCCTCCAAGGAAACAAGTATGACGTGCTCCCCCTACAATCAGAACTGAGTTCCAGTGTGCAATGGAGAGAATTCTAGACCACCGAATGTAGGGAGAAAGTAAGAAGAACAGGCGGGTTGAGTACTTGGTGAAGTTGAAGAATGCCCCAGATAGTGAGGCGGGCTAGGAAAGAGATGTGACACTATGGCAGTTCGAGAAGCAGGTGGAAGACTACCTATCAACCTTACCAATAAGGACGTTGGCTTCAACAGGTGGGGGTGGTTTGTTAAAGCCATGAACACTTGGCATGCAGGAGTTGGCAGCACCTTGCGCCAATTCCTAGCATGGGACTTTGGAGTGGCTGGGCACTCCTTGAAGCAAGGTGAAAGCTGAGAGGGTCAGCGTAGGCACGGGCTACATACGGGTCCCAATGTGGACCAAGACTTGGGTTGTACAAAGGATGCTAGGCTACATGTTCGTGGGCTCCATTATATGGGCCATGGGCTTGGGCCAAGAGGCCCAAAACACAGGACTGGGTCTTGGCCAAGTCTGCACGGAACTGCAAGGCACTACATGGCACCGAGTCTCCTACGATGTGTGGAACGTGGGGATGTGCAGGTGTGGCTCTATCCGATTGGCCAAGCATCAGGATAATGCTCATCAGATCGTGCATGGCAAAGGATCGTGGGTAGATAAGGCTTATCGAGATCAAGTGATGGATGATCGTGGGAAATGAGGCTTATGAGGATCAAGTCATGGATGAGGTCATGGGAAGATAAGGGTTATCAGCCACGATAGAGATCGTGGGGAGATAATTTTTATCTCCAAGACCTAGATAGTTGGGGGTGTCAGCTATATATAGACCCTACGGGTTGTCATTTGTACTCAGTGAAAGAGAAATCACTCATAGAGAAAGAGTGAAACACTGTTGAGAGTTCAGGTGATTGTTCCTTTGTATTACTTGTGTTAAGTAATAAAAGGTTGGGAAAGGTTCCCATATATGCTACTGTGTCTCTTTTGAGTGTGTGAGTTGTGTGCCTACTTATAAAGTTCCATTGTGCAATCCTTCTGTGTGTGCGGTTGGCTGAGACTGAGTGTGACTTAGTGCCATCACAAGGCGAAATTTTGGGTGAGAACCAATGGCAGGTGGTTCGGGTTTTGACCGTCTCTTGCACTTGTCGACAACTTAGGGCATCTGCCACTTGATTTTGCCTTCCTGGCTTGTGTTCCCAAGTAAAATCGTACTCAACTAAGAACTCCTACCACCGCGCCTACCGTGCAGAAAGCTTCTTTTGACTCTGAAAGAATGTGTTAGCCACATTGTCGGTCCGAACCACGAACCTGGTACCCAACACATATACCCTCCATGTGCGAAGGTAATGCACCACTGCCAACATCTCCTTCTCATGGGCTGAGTACCGCTGTTCTGTATCATTGAGTTTCTAACTCTCATAGGCAATGGGGAGGCCTTCTTGCACCAACACACCTCCAATGGCTTTTTTTGAGGCATTAGTTAGCACACTGAAAGGCAACTCGAAATCAGGCAGCCTCAAGATCGGCTCCGTGGACACCGCTGCCTTCAACTTGTCAAAGGCTTCTTGGCAATCTGTGGTCCACCTCTGGGGTCTATACTTCTTGAGTAAGTCTGTCAATGGGGCCAAGTTTTTGGAGTGGCCCTGCATGAACTTCCTGTAATAGGTAGACCAACCAAGAAAGGATCTCAACTCAGACACTTTGGTAAGGGCCTCCCACTCCACTATTGCCTGGACTTTTCTCTCGTCCATTTTAACTGGCCCTCGACTCACCCTACGCCCAAGGAACATTATCTCACGTCGAGCGAACTCACATTTTTCCTTTTTCACATATAATTGGTGCTCTCTCAACTTAGACAACACCAACCTCAGGTGGGACAAGTGATCCTCCAAGGACTCACTATACACAACAATATCATCCAAATACACAACCACAAAATGATCAATAAAGTCATAAAACACATCATTCATTAATTACAATAAGTAGCAGGGGCGTTAGTCAAAAAGAATGGCATCACCAAGAATTCATAAGAGCCATAGTGAGTGATGCACGTGGTTTTCCCCTCATCTCCTTTTGCAATCCTGACTTGCCAATATCCAGACCGCAGATCCAGCTTGGTGAAGTATGAGGCTCTCGCTAACCTGCCAAACAAGTCCATTATCAATGGAATAGGGTACTTGCTCTTTACCGTCACCTTGTTTAGAGCCCTGTAATCAACAAACATCCACAGGGATCCATCGTGTTTCATCTGAAACAACACCAGGGCACCATATGGCGCTTTAGAGCGCTGAATTAGGCCTGCATCCAGAAACTCCGCCAACTGCTTCCTCAGTTCTGCCAACTCTAGCGAACTCATGCGATATGGGGCTTATGCTGGTGGTTTGGAACTGGGCACCAAATCGATCTTGTGGTCAGTGGCACGCCTTGGGGGAAGACACTTGGGGAGTTCAGGAGGCATCACGTCAGTGAACTTTCCCGACAAATCCGCTACACTGTCAGGCGCCTCCGCAACAATACCTGCTATCATCTCCATCAAAGCCGTAAGGTAGGTAACTCCTTCGTTCTTCAGCCCATGCTTCACTTGCATAGCTGATAGCATACCACCTGACTTCCCAGCAATACTGGAAGAGGGAGTGAACGTCCCAAGAACGAAACATGGATGATCCTCATGCATGATCATGAGACCACCCAAGTGAGGCAACAGAGCAATTTTTGCACTCACAAAGAAATCAACCCCCAGTATGATATCAAAATCATCTAACGGAACCACAGTGAAGTTAAGCTTACCAGACCAATTGTCCACAGTTACCTCCACTCCCAGTGTCGTGCCAAACACCTCCCAGGCTACTGAGCCGATTGCCTTCCTTCAACTACCGGTCTTGGTGACTTTTAGACCTAGTGACTCCACCATCCTCTCAACCACGAAGTTGTGGGTAGCACCCGTATTAGCCATCGCCATCAACTCCTTACTACTGAGCCCGATTTTTACATACATCAAGTCGGATTGTGGGCCACAACCAACTTGCACAGCACTCGCCAACTGCAAAGGATTGACATGAGAGGGGCCAACATCATCCGAGGGGCCACTCTCCTCAGCAACTATGGCACTTAACTTCTCTCGCTTGGGGCACTCCTCGACAACAACAAAGCATGCTCCTTGTCCGCACGAGTATAAAAGGTAAGACGGCGACAACAACAAAACCAAACTCTTTGCCCGTATGAGTATAAAAGGCGAGACAGCAACAACAAAGCATACTCTTTGCCAGCATGAGGATAAAAGATGAGATGACAACAACAAAACATACCCCTTACCCATGGGAGTATAAAAGGCAAGACAACAGCAATAAAGCATGCTCCTTGACTAGCCGAGTATAAAAGGTGAGATGGCAACAACAGGACGGTGGTCATGGAAGTCGAAATTCACTAAGGAATGTGTAACAACTAACCTGCCGAATCAACTAGCCCCGAAAATTGATGGTCCTGAAGCGCACGACCCACACCCGACAGTCGCTACGAAACTCTGGGTGTGAGCCTGGGCAAAGCGGCCGTCGGTGCAGATTTTGGTGGTATTAGCAAATATTAAAATGAGAACTTTGAAGGCTGAAAAGGGGAAAGGTTCCATGTGAACAACACTTGCACATGGGTTAGTCGATCCTAGGAGACGGCGGAAGCCCGTCCGACAATGCGTCCGCGCGCGATCTTTGAAAGGGAATTGGGTTAAAATTCCCGAACCGGGACGCGGAGGCCGACGACAACGTTAGGGAGTCCAGAGACGTTGGTGGGGGCCTCAGGAAAAGTTATCTTTTCTGTTTAACAGCCTGCCCACCCTGGAAACGACTTACCTGGAGGTAGGGTCCAGCGGCTGGAAGAGCACCGCACGTCGCACGGTGTCCGGTGCGCCCTCGGTGGCCCTTGAAAATCCTGAGGATCGAGTGCCTACCGCGCCCTGTCGTACTCATAACTGCATCAAGTCTCCAAGGTGAATAGCCTATAGTCAATGGAACGATGTTGGCAAGGGAAGTAGGAAAAATGGATCTGTAACCTCGAGAAAAGGATTGGCTTTGAGGGCTGGGCTCGGGGGTCCCAGCCCCGAACATGTTTGTTGTCAGTGGACGGCTCGTGCTGCTCCCGCGGCGAGAGCGGGCCGCCTTGTGCCAGCCGGGGGATGGACTGGGAACGACCCCTTCGTGGGCCTTCCCCGGGCATCAAAACAGTTTACTCAGAACTGGTGCAGACAAGGGGAATCTGACTGTTTGATTAAAACAAAGCATTGTGATGGTCCCTCTGGATGCTAACGCAATGTGATTTCTGCCCAGTGCTCTGAATGTCAAAGTGAAGAAATTCAACCAAGCGCGGGTAAATGGCGGGAGTAACTATGACTCTCTTAAGGTGGCCAAATGCCTCGTAATCTAATTAGTGACGTCCATGAATGGATTAACGAGATTCCCACTGTCCCTATCTACTATCCAGCGAAACCACAGCCAAGGGAACGGGCTTGACGGAATCAGCGGGGAAAGAAGACCCTGTTGTGCTTGACTATAGTCTGACTTTGTGAAATGACTTGAGAGGTGTAGGATGAGTGGGAGCCGGTCCCCTTGCAAAAGTGAAATACCACTACTTTTAATGTTATTTTACTTATTCTGTGAATCAGAGGCGGGGCATCGCCCCTCCTTTTGGAACGAAGGCCGTTCAGCGGGCTGATCTGGGTGGAAGACATTGTCAAGTGGGGAGTTTAGTTGGGGCGGCACATTTGTTAAAAGATAACGCAAGTGTCCTAAGATGAGCTCAACGAGAACAGAAATCTTGTGTGGAACAAAAGGGTAAAAGCTCGTTTGATTCTAATTTCCAGTACGAATACGAACCGTGAAAGCGTGGCGTATCGATCCTTTAGACCTTTGGAATTTGAAGCTAGAGGTGTCAAAAAAGTTACCACAGGGATAACTGGCTTGTGGCAGGTTAGTTGTACCCTACTGATGACGACGTCGCAACAGTGAGCGACGCGTGCACCCGTCGTTTGATTGTCGACCCGCAGTAAGGGACCTACGGCCCCCAAAGACACGTGTTGTGGGTCAAGCACCTGGAACGGACGAGTTGCGGTTGCCGCCTTGAATTACAATTTTTACCAGTCGACGGGTAGAATCCTTTGCAAACGACTTAAATACGGGACGGGGTATTATAAGTGGCAGAGTGGCCTTGCTACCACGATCCACTGAGATTCAGCCCTTTGCCGCTTCGATTAGTCCCACCCCCTACCCTCAAATCACTTTTCCAACTTTTCTTCAGCGGCTAGGGAGGCTAGCGTGTGGGCTTGGAAATCCCTAAGTTGAGCCCTGCACAAGAAGCTGGATAGTTGCGTAGTGTGTTCGGGGAGGCCCGCAATAAGGAACCCCCGGTAGCACACTTGCACCGGGCATCGGGGACGTTACGTGTTGGACCCTCGAGTAAAGAGCCTGATAGAGTTGTTGGCACATTGCACGGACTCGTAGAACGGGCATTGACGTGGACATGGGCTGGGCATAAGCAAGGTGATGGGAAAATTGGCTAAGGCATTGGCCACCGAAGAAGGCTTGAAAATGGTCAAGGAATGGATTGCTGGCAACTTGCACCAACTCATTGAATGGGCATGTGCTGGGCTTGTCAGCAAGCAAGGTGATGGAAAAATCGGCCAACGCACGAAAACGGCCAAGGAATGGATTGTTGGCAACTTGCACTGTTGGCACCTTGCACCAACTCGTCGAATGGACGTGGACACGGACTGGGCATGTCAACAAGCAAGGTGTTGCTAACTTCGGCCAAGGCACAGGCCACCAAAGGGGGATTTGAAACAATAAAGGAATGGACTCGGAGCTCGCTTGGCTCTGCACATGTTGCTGCCAACATGGGAGGTTAGTACGAGAGGCCAGTGAGGCAGGCTAGAAAGGGATGTTAGTCGAGTAAGCGCCCTAACCGTTGTGTCGCACAACACGCTCGACAGTTGCATGGGGTGGCAGCGAGGAGGTTAGGCCCTAGTCCCTCGTCCAAGGACCACAATAGAGTTGATGGCACCTTGCACCAACTCCCTTGCACTGACCCGTTGAATCAACAAGCGAGGCTACGGGAAGATCGACCAAGGCATTCGCCACCTGATCGGGCTTAAAAAATGGCCAACGAATAGAGTTAGAGCATGCTCAACCCCGCACAAGTTGCTACTCGCAAGCATGCTACGCACACGTTGCTACTCGCGAGGGAGGTTAACAAAGAGCTAGGAAGGCACCCGAGCAAGGGAGGGAGGGTGGCAGCGCGACAGGCCGCGCGCAGCGTACCGTTCGTCTGTCCAGCAACGCGCAATATGTTGTTGGGAGCAAATCGTACGTGCACTAAGCCGCTCGTCTGCCTAGCAGCGGCGCGATGGGAGGAGCGGCTGGGGCGGGCAGCGCGCGCAGAGCGGGCTGGGGGCAACAGTGTGCACTCGCAGCGTGCTGCTCGTACGCTCAGCAACACTTGTAGTGAGCTTCTCATTGGGCCAGCAGCGGGCTGGGGCAGTAGCACGCGCACAGCGGGCCGCTAGGCTGGCTAGCAGTGCAGTTGGGGCAACAGCACACGTGGAGCGGGCAGGGGGAAATGCGCGGATGCAGCGGGCTTGGGGGAGCAGCGTGCAAGGGCAGGGCCCACACGTCTGGCCAGGAGCGCGCACGGCGGCCTGGTGGGAGCAGCCCGCTGCTCGTCTGGCCAGCAGCGAGCACGACGGCCTGGGGGAGCAGCCTGCTGCTCGTTGGGCCAGTAGCAAGCACGGCAGGCTCGGGGGAGCAGTGCCCGTGGAGCGGGCTGGGGGCTAGGGCTGCGTGCTGCGCGTAGGGCCGGCCACGCTCCCGCGCAGTTCTCCTAGTGCGCGCGCTGCGCGTCGTGCCGACCACACTCGCGCAGTCCTCTAGAGCGCGCGTGCCCAGGGAGCTGCGCGTCGGGCCTGCAGCAGGCGCGAGCAATCCTTCCAACTCGCTCTGCCCGCCCAAATGATTCGACGGCCGTGCTCTCGGATTCGAAACATTACTCGGGCAATGGAACTGTCGTTCCACTCCACCTTTGCTCGGATAGAGCCTTTGTCCCTCTATTGCACGATTGCCATGCCCGTTTCATCATCGCCCCCCCTACCATTTGGTTGGGTTCGTTCGGTCATGGGCTTTATGAAGGAATGCTACCTGGTTGATCCTACCAGTAGTCATATGATTGTCTCAAAGGTTAAGCCATGCATGTGTAAGTATGAACTAATTCAGACTGTGAAACTGCAAATGGCTCATTAAATAAGTTATAGTTTGTTTGATGGTACCTGCTACTTAGATAACCGTAGTAATTCTAGAGCTAATAAGTGCAACAAACCTGACTTCTAGAAGGGATGCATTTATTAGATAAAAGGTGGACGTGGGCTCTGCCCGTTGCTCTGATGATTCATGATAACTCAACGGATTGCATGGTCAACATGCCGGCGACGCATCATTGCTGCCCTATCAACTTTCGATGGTAGGATAGAGGCCTACTGCTAGCCCATCGAACACTTGGCATGCAGCAGTTGGCGGCGCCATGCGCCAATTCCTAGGATGGGACTTTGGAGTGGGTAGGCACTCCTTGAAGCAAGGTAAAAGTTGAGAGGATCAGCGTAGGCACGGGCCTATAAACGGGTCCCAGTGTGGACCAAGACTTGGGTTGGGCAAAGGATGCTGGGTTGCATGTTCATGGGCTCCATCAGATGGGCCATGGGCTTTGGCCAAGATGCCCAAAACACAAGACTAGGTCTTGGCCAAGTTTGCATGGCACTGCATGGCACCTAGTCTCTTACGACGTGCGGAACGTGGGGACGTGCAGGTGTGGCTCTATCTAGTTGGCCGAGCATCGAGATAATGCTCATCAGATCGTGCATGACAAAGGATCATGGGTAGATAAGACTTATCGAGATCAAGTGATGGATGATCGTGGGAGATAAGGCTTATCAGGATCAAGTCATGGATGAGAACGTGGGAAGATGAGGGTTATTAGCCACGATAGAGATCGTGGGGAGATAATGTTTATCTCCAAGCCCTAGATAGCTGGGGGTGTCAGCTATATGTAGACCCTATGGGTTGTCATTTGTACTTAGTGAAAGACATAAATCACTTAGAGAGAAAGCGTGAAACACTGTTGAGAGTTCAAGTGATTGTTATTTTGTATTACTTGAGTTAAGTAATAAAAGGTTGGAAAAGGTTCCCGTATATGCTCTTGTGCTTCTTTTGAGTGTGTGAGTTGTGTGCCTACTTACAAAGTTCTATTGTGCAAATCGTTGTGTGTGCGGTTGACTGAGACTAAGTGTGACTTAGTGCCATCACAAGGCGAAATTTTGGGTGAGAAAATTAGCCCTGTGACAGCTGGTATCAGAGCAAAATGGTTCGACCAATGACAGGTGGTTTGGATCTTGATGCTTTACGTGAGCGCATAGCTAAGCTCTTTAAGGTACTCGATGAACTTCCGAAGGGTGCAAGTTTCACTGTGTTCCCAACGTTGGCGCTCCATGAGCAGTACATAATTGATTTGTAGCGGCAACAAGAGGTGGTGGCCTCTTCAAACACAACTTTTCGGCTTGAGGAATTGGCAGTAGAGATAGGCATCCTCAAGAAGGCTGCAGCCTCTCAACCAAACGGAGGTGTTGTGGAGGGCTCGACCAAGATGAAGGTGCCAGAGCCAAAAGCTTCGAGGGAGCGAGGGATGCCAAAGAGATCGAGAACTTTCTGTGGGATATGGAGCAGTACTTCAAAGTTGCCCGAGTGCCAAACAACGAGAATGTCAATCTGATCAGCATGTATCTGGCCAAGGACAGTAAGCTATGGTGGCGGACTCAGTTAGATGACGATGCAAGTGCGAGCAGGCCTAAGATCGAGACGTGGGAGAGCCTAAAAAAGGAGTTGAAGGACCAGTTTTTGCCCTACAACACGTTATGGGTTGCGAGGCAATCCTTGAAGAAGTTGAAGCAGTGTGGTATGGTGAGTGACTACGTGAAGGAATTCAGTTCCTTGATGCTTGACATCCACAACATGTCGGATGAGGACAAACTTTTCAACTTCCTTTCTGGTCTACAACCCTGGGCTCAACTCGAGCTTAAAAGGCAAGGTGTGAAGGACCTTCCTTCAACAATGGTTGCAGATGATGGTTTAGTTGATTTTTGGATCAACAAGTCTCCTGATTCTGATGCTGGGAAGCAGCCCAAAACAAGGGCAAGAAGGATAAGCACAACGGTGGCGGCAAGGATAAAGGCAAAGTCGTCTACCAAAAACAAGGTAAAGGCAAAACTAACTCGGGATGTTTCATATGTAATGGACCACACAGGGCCAAGGAGTGCCCCAAACAAGAGAAGTTAAGTGCCATAGTTGCTGAGGAGAGTGGCCCCTCGGATGATGTTGGCCCCTCTCGTGTCAATCCTCTACAGCTGGTGAGTGCTGTGCAAGCTGGATGCGCCCAACAATCCGGCTTGATGTATGTAAAGATCGGGCTCAGTAGTAAGGAGTTGATGGCGATGGCTGACACGGGTGCTACCCACAACTTCGTGGCTAAGAGGATGGTAGAGTCACTGGGTCTAAAAGTCACCAAGACTGGGAGTCGAATAAAGGCAGTCAACTCAGCAGCCCAGGAGATGCTTGGCACGACACTGGGAGTGGAGGTAACTATGGGCAATTGGTCTGGTAAGCTTAACTATTGGCAAGTCAGGATTACAGAAGGAGATGAAGGGAAAACCACATGCATCACTAGCTATGGCGCCTATAAATTCTTGGTTATGCCATTCGGTTTGACTAACGCCCCTGCTACTTTTTGTAATTTAATGAATGATGTGTTTCATGACTTTATTGATCATTTTGTGGTTGTGTATCTAGATGATATTGTTGTGTATAGTGAGTCCTTGGAGGATCACTTGTCCCACCTAAGGTTGGTGTTGTCTAAGTTGAGAAAGCTCCAATTCTATGTGAAAAAGGAAAAATGTGAGTTGGCCCGATGTGAGATAATGTTCCTTGGGCATAGGGTGAGTCGAGGGCAAGTTAAAATGGACGAGAGAAAAGTCCAGGCAATAGTGGAGTAGGAGGCCCCTACCAAAGTGTCTGAATTGAGATCCTTTCTTGGTTTGTCTAACTATTACAGGAAGTTCGTGCAGGGTTACTCCAAAATGGTGGCCCCATTGACAGACTTACTCAAGAAGGATAGACTTTGGAGGTGGAGCACAGATTGCCAAGTTGAAAGCAGCGGTGTCCACGGAGCCGATCCTAAGGCTGCCTAATTTCGAGTGGCCTTTCAGTGTGCTAACTAACGCCTCAAACAAAGCCATTGGAGGTGCATTGGTGCAAGAAGGCTAGCCCATTGACTATGAGAGCCAGAAACTCAATGATGCAGAGCAGCATTACTCAGCCCATGAGAAGAAGAAGTTGGCAGTGGTGCATTGCCTTCGCACTTGGAGCGTGTATTTGCTGGGTACCATCTTTGTGGTTCGGACAGACAATGTGGCTAACACATTCTTTCAGACTCAGAAGAAGCTTTCTGCACGACAGGCGCGATGGCAGGAGTTCTTGGCTGAGTACGACTTTACTTGGGAACACAAGCCAGGAAGGCAAAATCAGGTGACAGATGCCCCAAGTCGCCGACAAGTGCAAGAGACGGTAAAAACCCGAACCACCTGCCATTGGTTCTCACCCAAAATTTTGCCTTGTGTTGGCACTAAGTCACACTTAGTCTCAGCCAACCGCACACACAGAAGGATTGCACAATGGAACTTTATAAGTAGGCACACAACTCACACACTCAAAAGAGACAAAAGAGCATATACGGGAACCTTTCTCAACCTCTTATTACTTAACTCAAGTAACACAAAGGAACAATCACCTGAACTCTCAACAGTGTTTCACTCTTTCTCTCTGAGTGATTTCTCTTTCACTGAGTACAAATGACAACCGGTAGGGTCCATATATAGCTTACACCCCCAGCTATCTAGCTCTTGGAGATAAACATTATCTCTCCACGATCTCTATCGTGGCTGATAACCCTCATCTTCCCACAATCTCATCCATGACTTGATCCTGATAAGCCTTATCTCCCACGATCATCCATCACTTGATCTCGATAGGCCTTATCTGCTCATGATCCTTTGCTATGCATGATCTGATGAGCATTATCTTAATACTCGGCCAACCGAATAGAGCCACACCCGCACATCCCACGTTCCACACGTCGTAGGAGACTCGGTGCCACGCAGTGCGTTGCAATGCCATGCAGTGCCATGCAGACTTGGCCAAGACCCAGTCCTGTGCTTTGGTACAACAACAAACATATACTCCTGGCCCATACGAATATAAAAGGGGAGACAGTAGCAACAACAAAGCATACTCCAAGCCCGTGCGGGCATAAAAGTGAGACAACAACAACAACAACTGCAGGCTCTGTGCCCACGAGAGCATAAAAGACAAGACGGCAACAACAACAAAGGCACACTCTTCGCCCATGCAAGTATGAAAAGTAAGACGGCAACAGCAAAGCATGCTCCTCACCCATACGAGTATAAAAGGCAAGACAGTAAAAATAATAAATGCAGACTTCTTGCCCGTACGAATGTAAAAAGCGAGATGGTAAGAACAAGAAAAGCATACTCTTTACTTGCTCGAGTAAAAAAGGCGAGACGGCAATAGCAAAGCCTACTCCTTGCCTGCACGAGTATAAAACATGAGATGGCAATAGCAAAGCATACTCCTTATCTGCACAAGAATAAAAGGCAAGACGGCAACAACAACAAAATCAGACTCCTTCCTCGCGCGGGTATAAGAATGACACAGTAACAACAACAAAAGTAGACTCTTTGCAGACATGAGCATAAAAGGTAAAAGGTACAATAAGAAAAGTTTACTCCTTACCCGCACAAGTATAAATAGCGAGATGGTAATAACAGCAAAACATATTTGTAGCTCATGCGAGTTTAAAGGCTAGACAACAAAAACAACAAATGAAGACTCCTTGCCCGCAAGAGTATGAAAGGCAACAATCACAACAACAAAAGTATACTCCTAGGCCGTTGGAGTATAAAGGGCAAGAAGACAAGAACAACAAAACCAGAGTCCTTGCCTATGCGAAGACAAAAGACGAGATGGCAACAACAGCAAAAGTAGACTCCTTGCCCGCTAGAGTATAAAAGGCAAAACGTACAACAACAAAAGTATACTCTTTTCCCACATGAGTTTAAAAGGGAAAACAGTAGCAACAACAAAGCATACTCCTAGCCTGTGTGAGCATAAAAGCGAGACAGCTACCACAACAAATGCAGACTCCATGCCCGCGAGAGTATAAAAGGCAAGATGGCAACAACAACAAAAGCACACTCCTAGCCCATGCAAGTATAAAAAGCGAGACGACAATAGTAAAGCTTGCTTCTTGCCTACAAGGCGAGTTGGCATCATAAACAAAACTAGACTCTTTGCCCACACAACTAAAGGACGAGACGGCAACAGCAAAGCACACTCCTTACCCACTCAAGCATAAATGGCGAGACGACGATAACAACAAAACTAGGCTTCTTGCCTACATGGGTATAAAGGCAACATAGTAACAACAATAAAAGCAGACACCTTGCCTGCAAGAGTATAAAAGGCAAAATGTACAACAACAAAAGTATACTCCTTGCTCCTATGAGCATAAAAGGCGAGACAACAACAACAAAGCATGTTCCTCACCCGTACGAGTATAAAAGGCAAGACAGCAAAAATAATAAATGTAGATTCCTTGCCCATACGAGTGTAAAGGTGAGATGGCCAGAACAACAAAAGCATACTCTTTACTTGCACGAGTAAAAAAGGCGAGACGACGACAGTAAAGTATACTCATTACCGACACGAGTTTAAAAGGCGAGACTGCAACAACAAAGCATACTCCTTACCTGCACAAGAATAAAAGGCGAGACGGCAACAACAACAAAATCAAACTCCTTGCCCGCGCGGGTATAAAAGTGAGACAGTAACAATAACAAAAGCAGACTCTTTGCCCACAAGAGTATGAAAGGTGAAAAGTACAACAACAAAATTATACTCCATGCCTGTATGAGTAAAAAAGGCAAGACAGTAACAATAGCAAATCAAACTCCTAGCCTGCACGATTTTAAAAGGCAAGACAGCACAAACAACAAATGCAGAGTCCCTGCCGGCAGGAGTATGAAAGGCGACAAGCACAACAACAAAGTATACTCCTAGCCCGCCTGAGTATAAATGTGGGACGGCAATAGCAACAAAACCAAAGTCCTTGCTCGCACGAAGATAAAAGGCAAGATGGCAAAAATAGCTAAAGTAGACTCTTTACTAGCAAGAGTATAAAAGGCAAAAAGTACAACAACAAAAGTATACTCCATGCCCGCACGAGTATAAAAGTGGAGATGGTAGCAATAACAAAACATACTCCTAGCCCGTACGAGTATAAAGACGAGACGACAACAACAACAAAAGCAGACCACACGAGTATAAAAGTGAAGACGGTAGCAATAACAAAGTATACCCCTAGCCCACACGAGTATAAAGATGAGATGACAACAACAACAACAAAACCAGACTCCTTGCCTGCAAGAGTATAAAAAGTGAGACGACAACAACAAAGCATACTTTTTGTCCTACAAGTATAAAAGGCAAGACAGTAACAACAAAGCATGTTGTTTGCTTGCATGAGTAAAAAGGCGAGACGACAACAAGTTTGAAACTAGACTCCCTGTCCTTATGAGTATAAAATGTGAGACAGCAACAGCAAAATGTGTTGCTTGCCTGCACGAGTAAGAAAGGCGAGACGACAGCAAGAACAAAACCAAACTCCTTGTCTGTACGAGTATAAAAAGTGAGACGACAACAATAACAAAAGCATACTTGCTGCTCGTACGAGTGTGAAAGGTGACACGACAACAATAAGGCATACTCCTTACCCGCATAAGTATAAAAGGCGAGACGAGAAGAACAAAGCATACACCTTGGCCACGCGATATAAAAGGCGACAGCAATAGCAACGCCTTACCCGTGCGAGTATAAAAGGCGAGACGATTCCCTGCTTGTACGAGTATAAAATGCAAAATGGCAATGGCAACAGCAAAGCATACTCTTTCCATGCAAGAGTTTAAAAGGTGAGGTGGAAAAAACAAAGCGTACTCCTTACCCGCATGAGTACCACGACGAGATGGCAAAAACAAAGCGTACTCCTTACTCACACGAGTACCATGGCAAGACGGCAACAACAAAGCCTTCTTTTCGCCCGCACGAGTATAAAAGGCAAGACAACAAGAACAAAGCATTCTCCTCGCCCGCTTGAGTATAAAAGGAGAGACTGCAACAACAACAAAACTAGACTCCTTGCCCGTACGAGCATAAAAGGAGAGATGACAACAACAACAAAAGTATACTCTTTGCTTGCACGGGCATAAAAGGCAAGATGGCAATAGCAAAGGATACTCCTTGCCTGCACGAGTGTAAAAGGCGAGGCGGCAATAGCAAGAAAACTAGACTCTTTGCTAGCACAGGTATAAAATGCAAGATAGTAACAACAACAAAAGTAGACTCCTTGCCTGCAAGAGCTTAAAAGGCAAAACGTACAACAAGAAAAGTATACTCTTTCTTGTGCGTATATAAAAGGCAACATGGCAACAACAGCAAGGCAGACTCCTAGCCCACATGAGTGCGAAAGGCGAGAAGGCAAAAACAAAAAAAGTAGACTCCTTGCCTGCAAGAGTATAAAAGGCAACAAGCACAACAACAAAAGTAGACTCCTTGTCTGCCAGAGTATAAAAGGCGAGGCCGCAATAGCAACAAAACCAGACTCTTTGCCTGCATAGGTATAAAATGCGAGACAGTAACAACAGCAAAATTAGACTCATTACCCGCAAGAGTATAAAAGGCGAAAAGTACAACAAGAAAAGTATACACCTTATTGCACTCGTTCAAAAAGGCAAGACGACAACAACAGGAAAGCAGACTCCTAGCTCGCACTAGTGTAAAGGCGAGAAGGCAAAAACAACAAAACCAGGCTGCTTGCTTGCAAGAGCATAAAAGTTGACAAGCACAACAACGAAAATACACTCGTTGCCTTCCCAAGTATAGAAGGCAGGATGGTAACAACAACAAAACTACACTCCTTGCCCGCACAACGATAAAAGGCGAGACAAAAACAACAACAAAACTAGACTCCTGGTCCGCAAGAGTATAAAAGGCAAAAAGTACAACAACAAAAGTATACTACTTGCTCTCAAGAGTGTATAATGTGAGATGGTAACAATAGCAAAGCAAACCCCTTGCCTGCATGAGTATAAAAGGAAAAAAGTACAAAACCAAAGGTATACCCCTTGCCCGCATGAGTATAAATGGCGAGATGGCAACAACAACAAAACCAGACTCCTTGCCATATGAGTATAAAAGGCAAGACGACAACAACGACAAAAGGATGCTCCTTGCTCACATGGGTATAAAAGGCGAGACAAAAACTGCACAACATACTCCTTGCCTGCATGAGTATAAAGCGTACTCCTTTCCGTCAATTGTATAAAAGGCGAGATGGCAACAGTAAAGCATACTCCTTGCCTGCAAAAATATAAAAGACAAGATAACAACAACAAAGCATACTCCCTGCCCGCACGAGTGTAAAGGATGAGACGACAATAACAACAAAACCAAACTCAGTGCCCATACGTGTATAAAAGTTGAGACAGCAATAACAACAAAAGCATACTCCTTGCCCGCATGAGTGTAAAAGGGAAGACAACAATAGTAAAGCATATTCCTTTCACGCAAGAGTATGAAGGGCGAGATGACAACTAAAAAGTATATTCCTCGCCCGCACGAGTATAAAAGGCAAGATGACAACAACAACAAAACCACACTCCTTGGCTGCACAAGTATAAAATGCGAAATGGCAACAACAACAAAAGCACATTCTTTGCTCACACGAGTATAAGAGGCGAGATGACAATAGCAAAGCATACTCTTACCCCACACATGTATGAAAGGCAAGATGAAAACAACACAAAACAAGAATCCTTGCCCGCACGAGCGTAAAAGGCGAGACAGTAAGAACAACAAAAGCATACCCTTTGCTCGCATGACTGTAAAAGGCGAGATAACATCAGCAAATCATACTCCTGGCCCAAACGAGTATAAAAATTGAGATGGCAACAAGAACAAAACCAGACACTTTGCCTGCAAGTGTATAAAAGTTGAGAAAGCAACAACAAAGCAAACTCCATGTCTACACGAGTATAAAAGGCAAGGCGACAACAACAAAGCATGCTGCTTGCCCGCACATGTATAAAAGGCAAGAGGGTAATGACAACAAAACTAGACCCCTTGTCCATACAAGACAGCAACAACAAAGCATACTATTTGCCTGCATGAGCTTAAAAGGCGATATGGTAACAGCAGAGCATATTCCTTACCCACACACGTATAAAAGGCGTGTATAAAAGTTGAGACAGTAACAACAAATCTCAACTACTTGCCCGTACAAGTACAAACATTGAGATGGCAGCAACAACAAAAGCATAGTCTTTGCTTGGACAAGTATAAAAGGTGCGACGACTATAGCAAAGGATACTCCTTACTTGCATGAGTATAAAAGGTGAGACGGCAACGACAAAGCATGCTCCTCACCCTCACGAACATAAAAGGCGACACGACAACAATAACAAAACCAAATTCCTTGCCCTCAGAAGTATAAAAGGTTTGACGACAACATTAACAAAGGAACGCTCCTTGCCTGCATGAATATAAAAGGTGAGGCGGCAACAGCAAAGTACACTCATTTCCCACACGAGCATAAAAGGCATGACGGCAACAACAACAAAACCAGACTCCTTACCCGCACAGGTGTAACAACAACAAAAGCATGCTCTTTGCTCGCTAGTGTATAAAAGGCAAAAGGTACAACAACAAAAGTATACTTCTTGCCCGCATGAGTATAAAAGGCGAGAAAGCAACAACAGCAAAGCACGCTCCTAGCCTGCACGAGTATAGAACGTGAGACAATAACAATAACAAAAGCACACTCCTTGCCCGCATGAGTATAAAAGGCGAGAGGGCAACAACAACAAAACCAGACTATTTGCCTGCATGGGTATAAAAGGCGAGACAGTAACAACAATAAAAGCAAACTCTTTGCCTGCAACCGTATAAAAGGCAAAAACTACAACCACAAAAGTATACTCATTGCCCACATGATTACAAAAGGCGAGACGGCAAACAATAACAAAACCATACGCTCTGCCCGCACGAATATGAAAGTTGAGATGCTAATAATAGCAAAGCAGACTACTAGCTCGCATGAGTACGAAAGGCGAGACGACAACAACAATAAAAGGAGACTCCTTGCCCGCAAGAGTATAAAAGGAAAAAGGCACAATAACAAAAGTATACTCCTTGCAAACACGAGTATAAAAGGCGAGACAGCAACAACAACAAAGCCAGACTACTTACCCACACGAGCATAAAAGGCAAGATGGCAACAACAATAAAAATAGACTCCCTGCCCGCAAGAGTATAAAAGGCAAAAAGTACATCAACAAAAGTATACTCTTTGCCTGACACGAGTATAAAAGGCGAGAAGGCATTAACAACAAAACTAGACTACTTACCAGCGAGAGTATAAAAAGCAAAAAGTACAACAATGGAGGTATACTCCTCACCTGCCCGAGTATAAAAAGTAAGACAGCAACAACAAAGCATATACCTTGCCCACGCGAGTATAAAAGGCAATATGGCAACAACAAAGCATGCTTCTTGCTGAACGAGTACAAAAGGCCTGACGGCAACAACAACATACCAGACTTCTTGCCCGTAGGAGTATAAAAGGCGACACGGCAACGACAAAAAAGGCATACTCCCTGCCCGCACGAGTAGAATAGGCAAGGCGTCAACAACAACAAAAGCAGACTCCTTACCCATACAAGTATAAAAGACGAGACGGCAAACAACAACAAAACAATATTTCTTGCCTGTAGGAGTATAAACGGCAAGGGGGCAACAGCAACGCACGCTTCTTACCCGCACGAGTATAAAAGGCGAGAAGGCAACAACAACAAAACCAAACACCTTACCCGTACAAGTATAAAAGACGAGACGGCAAACAACAACAAAACAGTATTTCTTGCCTGTAGGAGTATAAACGGCAAGGGGGCAACAGCAACGCATGCTTCTTACCCGAACAAGTATAAAAGGCGGGAAGGCAACATTAAAGCTTACTCGTTGCCCGCATGAGTATAAAAGGCAAGATGGCAACAGCAAAACATACCTGTCCACAAGAGTATGAAAGGCGAGACAGCGACAATAGGAAAGCAGACTCCTAGCCTATACATGCATAGAATGCGAGACGACAATATCAAAAAAAGCAGTCTCATTGGCTGTAAGAGTATAAAAAGTGACAAATGCAACAGAAAAAGTATACTCCTCGACCCCCTGAGAATAAAAGGCGAGACAACATCAACAACAAAACTAGACTCTTTGCCCGCACAGTTGTAAGGATGAGACAGCAACAACAGCAAAAGTAGACTCCTTGCCCAAAAGAATATAAAGAGCGAAAAGTACAACAACAAAAGTTTACTCCTTGCCCACACGAGTATAATAGGCAAGACGACAACAACAGCAAAACTAGACTCCTTTCCCACAAGGGTATAAAAAGCGAAAACTACAACAACAAAAGAATACTTCGTGCCCGCACGAGTACAAAAGGTGAGACAACAACAACAACCAAACCAGACTCTTTACTAGCATGACCATTACAGGCGAGACAGCAACAACAACAAAACCAGACTCCTTGCCCGCAAAGGTGTAAAGGGCTAAAAGCACAACAACTAAAGCATACTCCTCACCTACACAAGTATAAAAGGTGAGACAGTAGCAACCACAAATTAGACTTCTAGCCCACTAGAGTGTAAAAGGTAAGACCGCAACTACAACAAAAGTAGACTCCTTGCCTGCAAGAATACAAAAGACGAGACGGTAACAACAAAGCATACTTTTCGCCTGCACGAGTATAAAAGGCAAGATGGCAACAACAAAGAATATTGTTTGCCCATATGAGTATAAAAGGGCAAGACGACAACAACAACAAAATCGAACTCCTTGCCCGTACAGGTATAAATGGCGAGATGACAACATCAAAGCAAGAACCTAGCCCTCACTAGCGAGACAACAACAATAATGACAAAAGCATACTCCCTGCCTGCATGAGTATAAAAGGAGAGATGGCAACAGCAAAGCAGACACGTAGCCCTCACTAGCGAGAACACAACATCAACAACAAAAACAGACTCCTTGCTTGGAAGAGTATAAAAGGCGAGAGGGCAGTAACAACACATACTCTTAGTCTGCACGGCTATAAAAGGTGAGACGGCTGCAATAAAGCATGATACTTGCCCGCACGAGTATAAAAGGCAAGATGACAACAACAAAAACAGACTACAAAAGCGACAACTACAAAAGCATTCTCCTTGCTCGCACGAGTAAGAAAGGCAAGATGGCAACGACAAAGCATACCCCTTGCCTGCACGAGCATAAAAGGCAGCAACAACAAATACTAACCCCTTGCCCACGTGAGTATTGAAGGCAAGACAGCGACAACAACAAAACCAGACTCTTTGCCCGCACGAGTATAGAAGGTGAGATGAAAAAAACAACAAAAGCATACTCCTTAGCGGCATGAGTATAAAAGGCAAGACGGCAACTACAACAAAACCAGACTCCTTGCCTGAATGACAGCAACAACAAAAGCATACTCCTTACCCGCACAAGTATAAAAGGCGACACGTCGACAACAAACCATATTCCTTGCTCGTATGAGCATAAAAGGAAGGACAACAACAACAAAGCATGCTAATTGCCTGCACGAGTATAAAAGGCGAGCCAGCAACAACAACAAGACCAGACTCCTTGCCTGTACAAGTATAAAAGGTGAGACGACAACAACAACAAAAGCATACTCCTTACTCGCATGAGTATAAAAGGCTTGTTAGCAACAACAAAGCATACTCCTTGCTCGAACGAGTATAAAAGTCGAGTCGGTAACAATAGGAAAAATAGAATTCTTGCCTGGATGAGCATACAACGTGAGACATCAACATCAACAAAAACAGACTCTGTGCCCACAAGAGCATAAATGGCAAAAAGTAAAACAACAAAATTATGCTCCTTGCCAGCACTAGTATAAAAGGCATGACGAGAATAATAGCAAAGCAGACTCCTAACTCGCACGAGTATAAAAGGCGAGACGGCAACAACAGTAAAAATAGACTCTTTGCCCGCAAGAGCAAAAAGGCGACAAGTACAACAACAAAACCAGACCCCTTGCCCACATGAGCATAAAAGGTGAGACAGCAACAACAACAAAAGTATATTTTTTGCCAACAAAAGTATAAAAGGCGAAAAGCACATTAACAAAAGTGTACTCCTTGCTCGCACGAGTAGAAAAGGCAACACAATAACAACAGAAAAGCAGACTCCTTGCCCGCATGACTTAAAAGGCTAAATGCCAGCAACAACAAAAGTACACTCCTTCGCTACACGAGTATAAAAGGCAACACGTCAACAACAAGGCATGCTGCTTGCCCTCATGAGAATAAAAGGCAAGAAGGCAACATCAACAAATGCATACTCCCTGCCAGCACGAGCATGAAAGGAGAGATAGCAATAGAAAAGCATACCCCTTGCCCGCGTGAGTATAAAAGATGAGACGGCAACAACAACAAAACTAAACACCTTGCCCACACGAGCATAAAAGGGGAGGCGGCAACAAAGCATACTCCTTGCTCGCACGAGTATAAAAGACGAGATGACAACAACCAAGCATCCTCCTTACTCGCACGAGTATAAAATGTGAGACGGTAACAACAAAGTATGCTGCTTGCCGGTACGAGTGCAAAAGGCAAGACAGCAACAACAACAAGACTAGACTCCTTGCCCGTATGAGTGTAAAAGGAGAGGCGACAACAACAACAAAAGTAGACTCTTTGCTAGCAATAATATAGAAGGCGAAAAGCACAAAAATAAAAGCATACTCCTTGCCCACATGAGTATAAATGGCAAGACGATAATAATAGAAAAGCAGGCGCCTAGCCCTCGCGAGTATGGAAGGCAAGACGACAACAACAACAAAAGCAGACTCCTTACCCACAAGAGTATAAAAGGCAAGGCCTTGACAACAAAGCATACTCCTTACTTTTGGGAGTATAAATGCCGAGACAGCAAGAACAAAGGTTGCTGCTTGCTCGTATGAGTATAAAAACGAGATGGCAATAACAGTTAAATTACACTCCTTGCTCACAAGATTATAAAAGGCAAAAAATGCAAAAATAAAAGTATAATCCTTGCCTACACGAGCATAAAAGGCGAGACGGTGACAATAGCAAAGCAGGCTGCCAGCCTGCACGAGTACAAAATGTGAAATAGTAACAATAGCAAAAGTATACTCTTTGTACGCAGGAATATAAAAGGCAAAAAGTAAACGTAGACTCCTTGCCTATACGAGTATAAAATGGTAGACGGTAGCAACAGCAAAGTAAACGCCTAACCCTCACGAGTACAAAAGGCAAAGCGACAACAACAATAGAAGCAGACTCGTTACCCACAAGAGTATGCAAGGCAGGACGACAACAACAATGCATACTCCTTGCACTCATGAGTATAAATGGCAAGACGACAACAACAAAGCAAACTCCTTACTCACACGAGTGCAAAATGCAAGACGGCAGCAACAAAGCATGCTTCTAGCGTGCACAAATACGAAAGGCTAGACGGCAACAACAACAAAACCTGACCCCTTACCCACACAAGTATAAAAGCGTGATGGCAACAACAACATCATACTCCTTGCTCGCACGAGTATAAAAGGTGAAACGACAACAGCAAAGCATACACTTTAGCCGTACGAATATAAAAGGCAAGAGGACAACTACAACAAAAGCATACTCCTTGGCCGTGCGAGTATAAAGGGAGAGGCGATAACAACAACAAAAGTATACTCCTTACACGCACAAGAATAAATGGTGAGACGACAACGGCAAAGCATACTCCTTGCCCGCATGAGTATAAAAGGCGAGTCAGTAACAACAACAAAACTAATATCGTTGCCGGAACGAGTATAAAAGGCCAGATAGCAACAACAACAAAAGTAGACTCTTTGCCTGCAAGAGTATAAAAGGCAAAAAGTCCAACAACAAAAGCATACTCAATGCACACAAGAGTATAAAAGGTGAGGCGATCACAATAGCAAAGCAGACTCCTAACCCGGATGAGTGTAAAAGGCGCGACGGCAGGAAC
Source organism: Carallia pectinifolia (assembly GCA_037832335.1). Classification (NCBI taxonomy): domain Eukaryota; kingdom Viridiplantae; phylum Streptophyta; class Magnoliopsida; order Malpighiales; family Rhizophoraceae; genus Carallia; species Carallia pectinifolia. Next base: position 24,577,443 of record CM075454.1, on the reverse strand, counting down.
AAGAAAAACAAACTCCTTGCCCGCAAGAGAAAAAAAGGCAACAAGTACAACAACAAAACCAGACTTGTTGCCTACCTGAGCATAAAAGTCGAGACAACAACTGCAGTAAAAGTAGACTCTTTGCCTGCAAGAGTTTAAACAGTGAAACGTAAAACAACTAAAGTATACTCCTTGCCTGCATGACTATAAAAGGAGAGACGGTAACCACAATAAAACTGACTCCTAGCCCGCTTGAATTAAAATTCTAGACATCAGCAACAACAAAAGCAGACTCCTTGCCTACAAGAGTATAAAAGGCAAGACAGCAACAACATAGCATACTCCTTGCCCGCATGGTTATAAACAGCAAGACGACAATAACAAAGCATGCTGCTTGCCTGCACGAGAATAAAAGGGAACACTTTAACAACAACAAAAACAGGCTTCTTGCTCATACGAGTATGAAAGGCAAGACTACAAAAACAATAAATGCATACTCGCTGCCAACAAGAATATAAAAGGCAACACGACAATAGCAAAGCATACTCTTTGCCCGCATGAGTATAAAAGGCGAGACGACAACAATAACAAAACCAAACTCCTTGCCTGCAAGAGCACAATAACCAAGAACTACAACAACAATTGTACACTCTTTACCTACACAAGTATAAAAGACAAGATGATAGCAACAACAAAACCAAATGCCTTGCCTGCACGGGTATATAAGGCGAGACAATAATAACAACAAAAGTAGGCTCCTTACCCGTAAGAGTATAAAAGGCAAAAAGTATAAAAACAAAAGTATGCTCTTTGCGTGCACTAGAATAAAAGGCGAGACAGCAACAACAGCAAAGTAGACTCCTAGCCTGCATGAGTATAAGAGGCAAGATGGCAACAACAACAAAAGTAGAGTCCTTGCCCGTAATAGTATAAAAGAGGATAAGTACAACAACAAAAGTATAGTCTTTACCCGACCGAGTATAAAAAGTGAGAGGACAACTACAACAAAAGTAGACTCCTTGCCCATGTGAGTATAAAAGGTGAGACGGCAACAACAACAAAAGTATATTACTCGCACGCATGGGTATAAAAGGTGAGACGGCAACAGCAAAGCATGCACCTTGCGAACAAGAGTATAAAAGCTGAGACGGCAACAAGAAAGCATGCACCTTACCTGCACGAGTGTAAAAGGCGAAACAGCAACAACAACAAAACTGGACTCCTTGCCCATGCAGGTATAAAAGATTAGACCACACGAGTATAAAAGTTGAGATGACAACGACAACAAAGGCAAGCTCTTTGCCCACAAGAGTGTAAAGACTACAAGTACAACAAGAAAACTATAGTCCTTACCCAATCAATCACAAAAGGCAAGAGGACAACTACAATGGAAGCAGACTCCTTGTCCATGCGAATATAAAAAGGGAGATGGCAACAACAACAAAAGCATACTCCTTGCACGCATGAGTATAAGAGGTGAGACGACAACAACAAAGCATACTCCTTGCCTGCAAGAGTATAAAAGGTGAGATGATAATAGCAAAGTATGTCCCTTACCTGCATGAGCATAACAACAACAAAACTAGTATCCTTGCCTGCACGAGTATAAAAAGCGAGACAACAACAACATGAAAAGTAGACTCCTTGCCTACAAGTTTATAAAAGGCAAAAAGTCCAACAACAAAAGCAATCTTAATGCCCGCATCAACGGGCAAACGTAATGATGAAGGTTATTACAGTACCTTCAGTGATGGTTAGTGGAAACTTATTAAAGGCTCCCTGATTGTGGTCGGTGATAAAAAATGCTCTAGTTTATATATCATACAAGCTTTCATCTTCAGAAATGTTGTGAATGCAGTGGAGAATGAGAAAACCACTGAGTTGTGGTATAAGCGGCTCAACCATATGAGTGAAAATGGGATAATTACTCAACAGGGAAAAACCAGCTTCCAGGTTTGAGGAGTGCGATTTTGAAAAAGTGTCCTTACTGTTTGGCTATGAAACAAACTAGAGTTACATTCAAGAGTCACCCACCTTCTAGGAAGTCAAAGTTGCTTGAGTTGGTGCATTCTGATGTCTATGGTCCTTTGAAGGTACGCTCACTTAGTGGTGCTCTTTATTTTGTGACTTTTATTGATGATCACTCTAAGAAGAATTGGGTCGACACTTTGAAGACTAAGGATCAGGTTTTTGATATTTTCAAGAAATTTTATGCCTTGATTGAGAGACAAACAGGAAAGAAGCTGAAATGTGTCCGTACTGATAATAGTGGTGAGTATAGTGGCCCATTTGATCAATATTGTCAGGCTCATGGGATTGAACACCAGAGGACACCTCCCTAGACACCACAGTTGAATGAATTAGCTGAAAGGATGAACAGAACACTAATTGAGACAATTAGATATCTACTCTTAGATGCGGAGGTGATCCTCTGTGGCCAGCTTCTTAGAGGGACTATGGCCTTCTAGGCCAAGGAAGTTTGAGGCAATAACAGGTCTGTGATGCCCTTAGATGTTATGGGCTGCACGCGCGCTACACTGATATATTCAACGAGTCTATAGCCTTGGCCGACAAGCCCGGGTAATCTTTGAAATTTCATTGTGATGGGGATAGATCATTGCAATTGTTGGTCTTCAATGAGGAATTCCTAGTAAGCACGAGTCATCAGCTCGCATTGGCTACGTCCTTGCCCTTTGTATACACGATTCGTCGTTCCTACCGATTGAATGGTCCGATGAAGTGTTCGGATCGCGGCGGCCTGGGTAGTTCATCGTCGGCAACGTCACGAGAAGTCCACTGAACCTTATCATTTAGAGGAAGGAGAAGTCATAACAAGGTTTTTGTAGGTGAACCTGTGGAAGGATCATTGTCAAAACTCTGCCTAGCAGAACGACCCGCGAACAAGTTAACATCACATGACGTGGGGCGTGCATTGGCCCATGGGCACTCGCAAGCTGCAGCATCTATTGTGAGGCCGATCACTCGTCGGTCGCCCCCATGGCACGAAGAACAAAACCCCAGCGCAGGTCGTGCCAACGAAATAAAAAATTGAAAGGCAATGCCCCGTCTCCCCGGGAACAGAGCGCGGTCGGGGCATTGGACCTCCATAGTGAGAATCTAAATAACTCACAGTAACGGATATCTCGGCTCGTACATTGATGAAGAATGTAGCGAAATGCGATACTTGGTGTGAATTGTAGAATCCCGTGAACCACTGAGTCTTTGAACGCAAGTTGCGCTTGAACCCTTCTGGCCAAGGGCACATCTGCCTGGGTGTCACACAACATTGCCCACCCCGCCCCCGAATTGATGGGGTTGCATTTGGTGGCGGAAGATGGCCTCCCGTGTGCCCGGCATCGCGGTTGGCCCAAAAACCATGTCCCCGACGACGTTCACCTTGACAACGGTGGTTAAGAGACCCTGGCACAGTGTCCTGAGGCGGCATCGTCGCTCCGAACTCTTACGAACCCAACCCTTTCTCGCATTGCAACCCCAGGTCAGGCAGGATCACCCGCTGGATTATGACTGAATGCCTCTAAGTCAGAATCCAGGCTAAAAGCGATGCGTGCGCCCGTCGTTCGATTGTCAACCCACAGTAGGGGCCCTGTGGCCCTCAAAGGCACATGTAGTGGGCCAAGCACCCGCAACGAACGAGTTGCAGCTGCCACCTTGAATTACAATTTCTGCCGATTGACGGGTAGAATCCTTTGCAGACGACTTAAATATGCGATGGGGTATTGTAAGTGGCAGAGTCGTCTTGCTGTCACGATCCACTAAGATTCAACCCTCTGTCACTTTGATTCGTCCCACCCTTTCCCCTCAAATCATTTTTTCAACTTTTCTTGGGCTGGCTGGGGAGGCTAGCGTGCGGGCTTGGAAATCCCTAAGTTGAGCCCCGTACAAGAAGCTAGATAGTTGCATAGTGTGTTCGGGGAGGCCCGCAATGAGGAACCCCCAGTAGTACACTTGCACCGAGCACCGAGGAGGTTAGGTGTTTGACCCTCGAGCCAAGATCCTGATAGAGTTGTTGGCACATTTCACAGACTTGTAGAATGGGCATGGGCATGGACATGGGCTGGGCATAAGCAAGGTGATGGGAAAATTGGCTAAGGCATTGGCCACCGAAGAAGGCTTGAAAAAGGCCAATGAATGGATTGTTGGCAGCTTGCACCAACTCGTTGAATAGGCATGTGCTGGTTGTGTTACGCATATACTCGCCTCATTACTATTGTTGTTGTACTTATCCTCTTTTATACTGTTATGGGCAAGGAGTTTGCTTTTGTTGTTGTTGCCGTCTTGCCTCTTATACTCATGCAGGCTAGGTGTCTACTTTGTTGTTGTTGCTGTCTCGCCTTTTATACTAGTGCAGGCAAAGAGCATACTTTTGTTCTTTTACTTTTTGCCTTTTATACTCTTATGGGCAAGGAGTCTGCTTTTGTTGTTATTATTGTCTCACCTTATATACCCATGCAGGCAGGACGTTTGGTTTTGTCATTGTTATCATCTTGTCTTTTACACTCGTGCAAGTAAAGAGCGTACAATTGTTGTTGTAGTTCTTGGTTTTTATACTCTTGCAGGCAAAGAGTCTAGTTTTTTTATTGTTGTCGTCTCGCCTTTTATACTCATGCGGGCAAAGAGTATGCTTTGCTATTGTCGTGTTGCCTTTTATATTCTTGTTGACAGCGAGTATGCATTTATTGTTGTTGTAGTCTTGCCTTTCATACTCGTATGAGCAAGAAGCCTATTTTTGTTGTTGTTAATGTGTTGCCTTTTATTCTCGTGCAGGCAAGCAGCATGCTTTGTTATTGTCGTCTTGCTGTTTATACCCATGCGGGCAAGGAGTATGCTTTGTTGTTGCTATCTTGCCTTTTATACTCTTGTAGGCAAGGAGTCTGCTTTTGTTGTTGTTGATGTCTAGCCTTTTAATTCATGTGGGCTAGGAGTCAGTTTTGTTGTGGTTACCGTCTCTCCTTTTATAGTCATGCAGGCAAGGAGTATACATTAGTTGTTTTAGTTTTCACCTTTTAAACTCTCGCAGGCAAAGAGTCTACTTTTACTGCAGTTGCTGTCTTGATTTTTATGCTCAAGCAGGAAACAAGTCTAGTTTTATTGTTCTACTTGTTGCCTTGTTTACTTTTGTGGGCAAGGATTTTATTTTTATTGTTGCTGTCGTCACGCCTTTTACAATCTTGCGGGTTGGGAGTCTGCCTTGCTGTTGTTATCACCTCGCCTTTGATACTCATGTGGGCATTGAGTATGCTTTTGTTGTTGGACTTTTAGCCTTTTGTACTCTTGTGGGCAAAGAGTCTACTTCTGTTATTGTTGCTATCTTGCCTTTTATACTCGTGCGGGCAACGATATTAGTTTTGTTGTTGTTACCGACTCGCCTTTTATACTCATGTGGGCAAGGAGTATGATTTGTCGTTGCCATCTCGCTTTTTATTCTTGTGCGTGCAAGAAGTATGCTTTTGTTGTTGTTGTCGCCTCTCCTTTTATACTCGCACGGCCAAGGAGTCTGCTTTTGTTGTAGTTGTCCTCTTACCTTTTATAATCATACTGCTAAAGCGTATGCTTTGCTGTTGTCGTTTTACCTTTTATACTCGTGTGAGCAAGGAGTATGCTGTTGTTGTTGTTGCCGTCACGCTTTTATACTTGTGTGGGTAAGGGGTCAGGTTTTGTTGTTGTTGCCGTCTTGACTTTCATATTTGTGCAGGCTAGAAGCATGCTTTGTTGCTGTCGTCTTGCATTTTACACTCGTGTGAGTAAGGAGTTTGCTTTGTTGTTGCTGTCTTGCCGTTTATACTCATGAGTGGAAGGAGTATGCTTGGTTGTTACCGTCCTGCCTTGCATACTCTTGTGGGTAAGGAGTTTGCTTCTATTGTTGTTGCCGCTTTGTCTTCTATACTCGTGAGGGTTAGGAGTTTGCTTTGCTGTTACTACCGTCTACCATTTTATACTCGTATAGGCATGGTGTATACATTTACTTTTTTGCTTTTCGCCTTTTATATTCCTGCGCACAAGGAGTCTACTTTTGCTATTGTTACTGTCTCACATTTTGTACTTGTGCAGGCTAGTAGCCTACTTTGCTATTGTCACCGTCTCGCCTTTTATGCTCGTGCAGGCAAGGATTATACTTTTATTTTTGCAATTTTTGCCTTTTATAATCTTGCGAGCAAGGAGTCTACTTTGACTATTATTGCCATGTCGTTCTTATACTTGTACGGGCAAGCAGCAACCTTTGTTCTTGTCTTCTCGGCATTTATACTCCAGCAAGCAAGGAGTACACTTTGTTGTCAAGGCCTTGCCTTTTATACTCTTGTGGGTAAGAAGTCTGCTTTTGTTGTTGCTGTCGTCTCGCCTTCTATACTCGTGAGGGCTAGGCGCCTGCATTGCTATTATTATCGTCTTGCCATTTATATTCATGTGGGCAAGGAGTATGCTTTTATTTTTGTGCTTTTCGCCTTTTATACTATTGCAGGAAAAGAGTCTACTTTTATTGTTGTTGTCGCCTCTCCTTTTACACACATACAGGCAAGGAGTCTAGTCTTGATGTTGTTGCTGTCTTGCCTTTTACACTCTTACAGGCAAGCAACATATTTTGTTGTTACAGTCTCACATTTTATACTCGTGCGAGTAAGGAGGATCCTTTGTTGTTGTCGTCTCATTTTTTATACTTGTGCGAGCAAAGAGTATGCTTTGTTGCCACCTCCCCTTTTATGCTCGTGTGGGCAAGGTGTCTAGTTTTGTTGTTGCTGTCATCTCATCTTTTATACTCACACGGGCAAAGGGTATGCTTTTCTGTTGCTATCTCTCCTTTCATACTCGTGCTGGCAGGGAGTTTGCATTTGTTGATGTTGCCTTCTCGCCTTTCATACTGATATAGGCAAGGAGTCTGGTTTTGTTGTTGTTGCAGTGTCACCTTTTATTCTCACGAGGGCAAGCAGCATGCCTTGTTGTTGAGGTGTCGCCTTTTATACTCGTGTAATGAAGGAGTATGCCTTTGTTATTGCTAGCATTTAGCCTTTTAAGTCATGCGAGCAAGGAGTCTACTTTTCTGTTGTTACTGTGTTGCCTTTTCTACTCGTGCAGGCAAGGAGTACACTTTTGTTAATGTGCTTTTCGCCTTTTATACTTTTGCAGGCAAAAAATATACTTTTATTGTTGTTGTTGTCTCACCTTTTATGCTCACGTGGGCAAGGGGTCTGGTTTTGTTGTTGTACTTGTCGCCTTTTTTGCTCTTGCGGGCAAAGAGTCTGCTCTTACTGTTGTTGCCATCTCGCCTTTTATACTCGTGCAGGTTAGGAGTCTGCTTTGTTATTATTGTCGTCATGCCTTTTATACTAGTGCTGGCAAGGAGCATAATTTTGTTGTTTTACTTTTTGCCATTTATGCTCTTGTGGGCATGAAGTCTGTTTTTGTTGATGTTGATGTCTCGCCTTGTATGCTCGTGCAGGCAAGGATTCTATTTTTCCTATTGTTACCGACTCGCCTTTTATACTCGTTCGAACAAGGAGTATGCTTTGCCATTGTTGACAAGCCTTTTATACTCGTGTGAGCAAGGAGTATGCTTTTGTTGTTGTTGTCGTCTCGCCTTTTATCCTCGTACGGGCAAGGAGTCTGGTTTTGTTATTGTTGCTGGCTCGCCTTTTATACTCGTGCGGGCAATGAGCATGCTTTGTTGTTGTTGTCCTTCCTTTTATGTTGACACGAGCAAGGAATATGGTTTGTTGTTGACATCTCGCCTTTTATACTCGTGCGGGTAAGTAGTATGCTTTTGTTGTTGTTGTCGTTCGGGCAAGGAGTCTGGTTTTGTTGTAGTTGTCGTCTTGCCTTTTATACTCTTGCCACCAAGGAGTATGCTTTTGTTGTTTTTGTCGTCTTACCTTTTATACTCGTGCGGGCAAAGAGTCTGGTTTTGTTGTTGTCGCTGTCTTGCCTTCAATACTCACGTGGGCAAGGGGTTAGTATTTTTTGTTGCTGCCGTCTTGCCTTTTATGCTCGTTCAGGCAAGGGGTATGCTTTGCTGTTGCCATCTCGCCTTTCCTACTCGTTCAAGAAAGGAGGATGCTTTTGTTGTTGTTGTCGTCTCGCCTTTTGTACTCATTTGGGAAAGGAGTCTGGTTTTGTTGTTGTTTCCCATCTCCCATGTTATACTTGTGCAAGAAAACAGAATGCTCTTTTGTTGCCTTCTCACCTTTTACACTCATATGAGTGAGGAGTATGCTTTGTTGTTCCCGTCTCGCCCTTTATACTTGGGTAGGCGAGGAGCATACTTTTGTTGTTGTACTTGTATCCTTTTATACTCTTGCGGCTAATGACTTTGCTTTCGTTATTGTCACTGTCTCACTTTTTATATTCTTGCGAGTAATGAGTCTGATTTTATTGTTGTTGGCATCTTGCCTTTTATACTCATGCGTGCTAGGAGTCAACCCTACTGTTATTACCATCTTGCCCTTTATACTCATGTGGGCGGGGAGTAGACTTTTATTTTTGTACTTTTTGTCTTTTGTATTCTTGCGAGCAAGGAGTCTACCATTGCTGTTGTTACTGTCTCGGCTTTTATACTCGTGCGGGCAAGAAATCTACTTTAGTTGTTGTTGTTGTCTCGCCTTTTATACCCGTGCGTACTAGGAGTCTGCTTTGATGTTGTTGCTGTCTCGCCTTTTATACTCATGCATGCTAGGAGTCTACTTCATCGTTCTTACTGTCTTACCTTTTATACTCGTGCCACAATGAGTATACTTTTATCGTTGTACATTTCGCCTTTTATAATCTTTTGAGCAAGGAGTCTACTTTTGTGGTGGTTGTTGTCTCTCCTTTTATACTCGTACGAACTAGGAGTCAGCGTTGCTATTGCTGCCCTCTCCCCTTTTATACTCGTATGGGCAAGGAGTATACTTTTGTTGTTGTACTTTTCGCCTTTCCTATTCTTGCGGGCAAGGAGTCTATTTTTGTTGTTGCTCCTGTCTTACTTTTCATACTCGTGCAGGTAAGGAGTTTGTTTTTGTTGTTGTTGCCGTCTCACATTTCACACTCGCACAGGCAAAGAGTATACTTTTGTTGTTGTACTTCTGGCCCTTTATACTCTTACGAGTGAGGAGTCTGGTTTTGTTGTAGTTTCCGGCTTACCTTTTATACTCCTGCAAGCAATCAACAAGCTCTGCTGTTGCTGTCTCACCTTTTATACTCGTCCGGGCAAGGAGTATGCTTTGTTGTTGTCGTCTCGCCTTTTTTATACTCTTACAGGCAAGGATTCTACTTTTGTTATTATTACCGTCTTACCTTTTATACTCGTGCGGCCTAAGCGTTTGCTTTGTTGTTGTTACCGTCTCGCTTTTTATGCTCGTGCAAGGAAGGAGTGTGCTTTATTTTTGTGCTTTTTCCCATTTGTATTCTTGAGGGCAAGAAGTCTACTTTTACTGTTGTTACCGTCTTTGTTTTTATACTCGTGCAGGCAAGGAGTCTGGTTTTGTTGTTGTTGGCATCTTGCATTTTATACTTTTGCGGGCTAGAAGTCTACTTTGCTATTGTTGTCGTCATGCCTTTTATACCCGTGCAAGCACGAAATATGCTTTTGTTATTGTTGCCCTCTAGCCTTTTATGCTCGTACAGGCAAGGAGTCTGGTTTTGGTGACGTTGTCATGTTGCCTTTTATACTCTTGCGGGCAAGGAGTATGCTTTTGTTGTTATTGCCATCTTGCCTTTTATACTGGTGCAAACATGGAGTCTAGTTTTGTTGTTGTTGCCATCTCGCTTTTAAACTCGTGCGAGTAAAGAGTGTGCTTTGTTGTTGCCACCTTACCTTTTATCCTCGTTTGGGCAAGGTGTATGATTTACTGTTGCCGCCTCGCCTTTTATACTCGTGCAAGCAGGGTATATGCTTTTGTTGTTGTTGCTGTCTCGCCTTTTATTCTCCTGCAGCCTAGAAATATGCTTTGTTGTTGCCGTCTCACCTTTTATACTCGTGCGGGCATGGAGTATGCTTTTTGTTGTTGTTACCTTCTCTCCTTCTATACTTGTACAGGCAAGGAGTCTGGGTTTATTGTTGTTGCCGCCTCGCTTTTTACACTCGTGCGGGAAAGCAGCTTGCTTTATTGTTGTCATCTCGCCTGTTATAGTCATGCGGGTAAGGAGTATGCCTTGTTATTACCGCCCCACTTTTTATAGTCGTGCAAGCAAGCATCATGCTTTGTTCTTGCCATCTTGCCCCATATAGTCGTGCAGGCAAGAAGTATGCGTATTTATTGCTATCTTGCCTTTTATACTCTTTCGGGCAAAGTGTCTATTTTTGTTGTTGTTGTTGTGTCGCCTTTTATACTTGTGTGGCCAAGCAACATGCTTTGTTGTTGTCGTCTTGCCTTTTATACTCGTGCGGGCTAGCATCATGCTTTATTACTGCCGTCTCGCCTTTTATAGCTGTGCGGGCTAGGAGTATGCGTTGTTATTGCCATCTCGCCTTTTATACTCTTCCAAGTAAGGAGTCTGTTTTTATTGTTGATGTTGTGATCTCACTAGTGAGGGCTACACGTCTGCTTTGCTGTTGCCGTCTCGCCTTTTATACTCATGCGGGCATGGAGTATGCTTTTGTCGTTATTGTTGTCATATCGTTATTGAGGGCTAGGCGCTTGCTTTGCTGTTGCCGTCTCGCCATTTATACCAATACGGGCAAGGAGTCCAGTTTTGTTGTTATTGCCGTCTTGCCCTTTTATACTCATATGGGCAAACAATATGCTTTGCTGTTGCTGTCTTGCCTTTTATACTTGTGCAAGCAAGAAGTATGCTTTGTTGTTACCGTCTCATCTTTTGTATTCTTGCGGGCAAGGAGTCTACTTTTGTTGTTGTTGTGGTCTAACCTTTTACACTCTAGTGGGCTAGAAGTCTACTTTGTTCTGCTACTATCTCACCTTTTATACTTGTGTAGGTGAGGAGTATGCTTTAGTTGTTGTGCTCTTAGCCCTTTACACTCTTGCGGGCAAGGAGTCTGGTTTTGTTGTTGTTGTTGTCTCGCCTGTTATGGTTATGCTAGTAAAGAGTCTGGTTTTGTTGTTGTTGTTGTCTCACCTTTTGTACTCGTGTGGGCACGGAGTATTCTTTTGTTGTTGTACTTTTTGCTTTTTATACGCTTGTGGGAAAGGACTCTAGTTTTGTTGTTGTTGTTGTCTTGCCTATTATACTCGTGTGGGCAAGGAGTATCGTTTTGTTGTTGTAGTTTTTGCTCTTTAGATTCTTTCGGGCAAGGAGTCTACTTTTGCTGTTGTTGCCGTCTCATCCTTACAATTGCGCGGGCAAAGAGTCTAGTTTTGTTGTTGATGTCGTCTCACCTTTTATACTCAAGGGGTAGTGCAGTATACTCTTGCTGTTGCACTTGTCACCTTTTATACTATTGCAGCCAATGAGACTGCTTTTTTTACTGTTGTCGTCTCGCATTCTATACATGTATGGGCTAGGAGTCTTCTTTCCTATTGTTGTTGTCTCGCCTTTTATACTCTAGTGGACAAGGTGTATGTTTTGTTGTTGTCGTCTTACCTTTTATACTCATGCGGGCAACGAGTAAGCTTTAATGTTGCCTTCTCGCCTTTTATACTCGTGCAGGTAAGAAGCATGCTTTGTTGTTGCCCCCTTTCCGTTTATACTCCTACAGGAAAGAAGTATGGTTTTGTTGTTGTTTGCCATCTCGCCTTTTATATTTGTACAGGTAAGGAGTCTGGTTTTGTTGTTGTTGTCGTCTCGCCTTTTTTACTCATGCGAGCAAGCGGCATGCTTTGTTGTTGCCGTCTGGCCTTTTATAGTCGTGTGGGCAAGGAGTATGCTTTGTTGTTACCATTTCCTCTTTTATACTCGAACGGATGAGGAGTATACTTTTGTTTTTGTACTTGTCACCTTTGATACTCTTCCAGGAAAATAGTCTAGTTCTGTTGTTGTTGCCGTCTCGCCTTTTGTACTCGTGCAGGCAAGGAATATGCTTTTGTTGTTGTGCTTTTTTCCCTCTAAACTATTGCGGGCATAGAGCCTACTTTTGTTATTCTTGCCGCATTGCGTTTTATACACCTGCAAGCAATGAGTCTGGCTTTGTTGTTGTTGACGTCTTTGCCTTTTATACTCTTGCAGCCAAGGAGTATACTTTCGTTGTTGTACCTTTCAACTTTTATACTCTTGCATGTAAGGAGTCCACTTTTGTTGTTGTTGTCGTCTCGCATTTTATACTTATGCAAGCTGGAAGTCTGCTTTTGTTGTTGTTGCTGCCTTGCCTTTTATACTTGTAGAGGCAAAGAGTCTTGGTTTGTGGTTGTTGCCATCTCACCTTTTATACTAGTACCAGCAAGCAATCGGCTTCATTGTTGCCGTTTTGCATTTTGCACTTGGGTCGGTGAGGTGCATACTTTTGTTGTCGTACTTGTTGCCTTTTATACTCTTGCGGGCAAGGAGTCTGGTTTTGTTGTTATTGTCGTCTAACTTTTTATACTCTTAAGGGCTATCCTTTTCCTTGGCAGTTGATACCGTCTCACCTTTTATACTCATGCAGGCAAGGAGGATACTTTTGATTTTGTACTTTTTGCCCTTTATATTCTTCCAGGCATGGAGTCTACTTTTGCTGTTGTTTTCGTCTCGCCTTGTCTACTCATCCGGGCTGGGAGTCTGCTTTTGTTGTTGTTGACGCCTTGCCTATTATACTCGTGTGGGTAGGGAGTATGCTTTTTTTGCCGTTGCCGTGTCACCTTTTATACTCGTACGGGCAAGAAGTCTGGTATGTTGTTGTTACCGTTGGGCCTTTTGTACTCGTACGAGCAAGCAACATGCTTTGTTGTTGCCATATTGCCTTTTATACTCGTGTGGGCAAGGTAAATGCTTTGTTGTTGCCGTCTTGCTTTTTATACTTGGGCGGGTGATGAGTATACCTTCATTGTTGTACTTTTTGCATTTTATACTCTCATAGGTAAGTAGTCTGGTTTTGTTGTTATTGCCTTCTCGCCTTTTATACTCGTGCAAGCAAAGAGTATACTTTTGTTGATATACTTTTTGCCTTTTACACTCTTGCGGGCAAGGAGTCTACTTTTATTGTTGTTGCCATCTTGCCTTTTATGCTCGTGTGGGTAAGGATTCAGGCTTTGTTGTTGTTGCTGTCTGGCCTTTTATACTCATGTTTGCAAGGAGTATACTTTTGTTATTGTGCCTTTTGCCTTTTATACTCTTGTGGGCAAGCAGTCTCTTTTTATTGTTGTTGCCTTCTCACCTTTCTTACTCGTGCGTGCTAGGAGTCTGCTTTGCTGCTATTAGCATCTCGACTTTCATATTCGGGCAGGCATGGTGTATGGTTTTGTTATTGTTTGCCGTCTCACCTTTTGTACTCATGCGGGCACTGAGTATACTTTTGTGGTTGTACTTTTTGCCTTTTATACTATTGCGGGCGAGGAGTTTGCTTTTGTTGTTGTTACTGTCTCGCCTTTTATACCCATGCAGGCAAAGAGCCTGGTTTTGTTGTTGTTGCCCTCTCTCCTTTTCTACTCATGCGGGCAACGAGTGTGCTTTTGTTATTGTTGTTGTCTCACGTTCTATACTCGTGCGAGCCAGGAGTGTGCTTTACAGTTGTTGCTGTCTCGCCTTTTATACTCATGCGAGCAAGCAGTATATTTTTGTTGTTGTACCTTTTGCCTTTTATACAATAGCGAGCAAAGAGCATGCTTTTGTTGTTGTTACTATCTCACCTTTTACACCCATGCGGGCAAGGAGTCTGGTTTTGTTGTTGTTGCCGTCATGCCTTTTATGCTCGTGTGGGCAATGAGTGTGCTTTGCTGTTGCCGCATCACCTTTTATATTCATGCGGCCAAGGAGCGTTCCTTTGTTAATGTTGTCGTCAAACCTTTTATACTTGTGAGGGCAAGGAATTTGGTTTTGTTATTGTTGCTGTGTCGCCTTTTATGTTTGTGAGGGTGAGGAGCATGCTTTGTTGTTGTCGTCTCATCTTTTATACTCGTGCAAGTAAGGGGTATCCTTTGCTATAGCTGTCGCGCCTTTTACACTTGTGCAGGCAAAGACTATGCTTGTGTTGTTGTTGCCATCTCAACGTTTATACTTTTACGGGCAAGTAGTCGAGCTTTGTTGTTGCTTTCTCAACTTTTATACACGCCTTTTATACATGTGTGGGTAAGGAATATGCTATGTTATTACCGTATCACCTTTTAAGCTCATGCAGGCAAATAGTATGCTTTGCTGTTGCTATCTCGTATGGACAAGGGGTCTAGTTTTGTTGTCATTACCCTCTTGCCTTTTATACATGTGCGGGCCAGCTGCACGCTTTGTTGTTGTCGTCTCGCCTTTTATACTCGTGTAGACATGGAGTTTGCTTTGTTGTTACTTTCTCACCTTTTATACACTTGCAGGCAAAATGTCTAGTTTTGTTGTTGTTGCCATCTTAAGTTTTATACTCATTTGGGCTAGGAGTATGCTTTGCTGATGTCATCTCGCCTTTTACAGTCATGCGACCAAAGGGTATGCTTTTGTTGTTCTTATTATCTCGCCTTTTACGCTTGTGCGGGCAAGGATTCTTATTTTGTGTTGTTTTCATCTTGCCTTTCATACATGTGTGGGGTAAGAGTATGCTTTGCTATTGTCATCTCGCCTCTTACACTCGTGCGAGCAAAGAATGTGCTTTTGTTGTTGTTGCCATTTCGCATTTTATTCTTGTGCGGCCAAGGAGTGTGGTTTTGTTGTTGTTGTCATCTTGCCTTTTATACTCGTGCGGGCGAGGAACATGCTTTTTAGTTGCCGTCTTGCCCTTTATAGTCTTGCGCGAAAGGAATATGCTTTGTTATTGCTGTCTCGCCTTTTATACTCGTGTGGGCAAGGAGTATGCTTTTGTTGTTATTTCTGTCTCAACTTTTATACATGTACGGGCACTAAGTCTAGTTTTGTTGTTATTGTTGTCTCGTCCTTTATACTCGTGCGGGCAGGGAGTATGCTTTGTTGTTGTTGTCTTGTCTTTTATACATTTGCAGGCAAGGAGTATGCTTTACTGTTGCCGTCTCGCATTTTATACAATTGACTGAAAGGAGTATGCTTTATACTCATGTAGGCAAGGAGTATGTTGTGCAGTTGTTGTCTCGCCTTTTATACCCAAGTGTGCAAGGAGGATCCTTTTGTCGTTGTTGTCGTCTCGCCTTTTATACTCATATGGCAAGTAGTCTGATTTTGTTGTTGTTGTCATCTCGCCATTTATACTCATGCGGGCAAGGAGTATACTTTTGTCTTTGTACTTTTTACCTTTTATACTCATGCAGGCAAGGAGTCTGCTTTGCTATTGTTACCATCTCACATTTTACACTCTGGTGAGCAAGTAGTATACTTTTGTTGTTGTACTTTTTTCCTTTTATACTCTTGCGGACAAGGAGTGTAGTTTTGTTGTTGTTTTCGTCTCGCCTTTTATCGTTGTGCGGGCAAGGAGTGTAGTTTTGTTGTTGTTACCGTCCCACCTTCTATTCTTGGGAGGGCATGGAGTGTACTTTCATTGTTGTGCTTGTCATATTTTATGCTCTTGCAAGCAAGGAGCGTGATTTTGTTGTTTTTGCCTTCTCGCCTTTTACACTAGTGCGAGCTAGGAGTCTGCTTGGTTGTTGTTGCCGTCTTGCCTTTTTGAACGCGTACAAGCATGTGTATACTTTTCTTGTTGTACTTTTTGCCTTTTTTACTCTTGCGGGTAATAAGTCTAATTTTGTTGTTGTTACTGTCTTGCATTTTATACCTGTGTAGGCAAAGAGTCTGGTTTTGTTGCTACTTTCGCCTCGCTTTTTATACTCTGGCAGACAAGGAGTCTACTTTTGTTGTTGTTACTGTCTTGCCTTTTATCTTCATGCAGTTAAGGAGAGTAGTTTTGTTGTTGTTGCCGTCTCGCCTTATATACTCAGGAGGGCAAGGAGTCTACTTTTGTTGTTGTGCTTGTTGCCTTTTATACTCTTGCATGCAGTTAAGGAGTACGCTTTGTTTTTGCCATCTCGCCGTGGTACTCATGCAGGTAAGGAGTACGCTTTGTTTTTTCCACCTCGCCTTTTAAACTCTTGCATGGAAAGAGTACGCTTTGTTGTTGCCATTGCCATCTTGCATTTTATACTCGTATAGGGAGGGAACTGTCTCGCCTTTAATACTCGCACAAGTAAAGCCTATGCGTTGCTATTGCTATGTCGCCTTTTATACTCTTACAAGAAAAAGTATGCTTTTCTATTGCCATCCTGCCTTTTATACTTGTGTGGCCAAGGCGTATACTTTGTTCTTGTCGTCTCGCCTTTTATACTTATGCGGGTAAGGAGTATGCCTTGTTGTTGACGTGTCACCTTTCACACTCATGCGGGAAGTAAGTATGCTTTTGTTATTGTTGCCGTCTCACTTTTTATACTCGTACAAACAAGCAATTTGGTTTTGTTCTTGCTGTTGTCTCGCCTTTCTTACTCGTGCAGGCAAGCAGCACACTTTGTTGTTGCTGGCTCGCATTTTATACTCATAAGGACAGGGAGTCTAGTTTTGTACTTGTTGCCGTCTCGCCTTTTTTACTCATGCAAACAAACAAGATGCTTTGTTGTTACTGTCTCGCCTTTTATACTCATAGGACAAAAAGTATGCTTTGTTGTTGTCGTCTTACCTTTTATACTCTTACGGGCAAGGAGTCTGGTTTTGTTGTTGTTGTCGTCTCGTCTTTATACTCCTTCGGGCTAGGGGTATGCTTTGTTATTGCTACCGTCTCCACTTTTATACTCGTGTCGGCTGCTTTTGTTGTTGTTGTCATCTCATCTTTATACTCGTGCGGGCTAGGAGTATGCTTTGTTATTGCTACTGTTTCCAATTTTATACTTGTGCGAGCATGGAGTATACTTTTGTTGTTGTACATTTTTCCTTTTATACTCTTGCTAGTAAAGAGTCTACTTTAGCTGTTTTTGCCATCTTGCCTTTTATCTTCGTGCGAGCAAGGACTTTGGTTTTGTTGTTGTTGTCGTCCTATATTAATACTCAGGCAGGCTAAGAGTATACTTTTGTTGTTGTGCTTGTCGCCTTTTTTCCTTTTGCTGGCAAGGACTCTCCATTTGTTGTTTTTGTTGTCTTGCCTTTAAAATCGTGCGGGCTAGGAGTTTGATTTGCTATTGTTACTGTCTCACCTTTTTTACTCATATAGGCAAGGAGTATACTTTTGTTGTTGTACTTTTCGCCTTTCATACTCTTGTGGGCAAAGAGTCTGCTTTTAATGTTGTTACTGCCTCGCCTTTTATAGCCATGCGGGCAAGGAGTTTGATTTTGTTGTTGTTGTCGTCTCACCTTTTATTCTTGTGCAGGTAAGGAGTATGCTTTGTTGTTGTTATCTCGCCTTTTAAACTCGTGTCGGCAAGGAGTATATTTTACTGTCGCCGTCTCGCCTTTTTTACACATGTGAGTAAAGAGTATGCTTTTGTTGTTCTTGCCATCTCACCTTTACACTCGTGTGGGCAAGGAATCTACATTTATTATTTTTGCTGTCTTACCTTTTATACTCGTACGGGTAATGAAAATGCTTTGTTGTTGCTGTCTCGCCTTTTATGCTCATACGAGCAAGGAGTATACTTTTGTTGTTGTACATTTTGCCTTTTACACTCTTGCAGGCAAGGTGTCTGCTCTTATTGTTGTTACTATCTTGCCTTTTATACCCGTGTAGGCAAGAAGCCTGGTTTTGTTGTTGTTGTCGTCTCGCCATTTATTCTTTTCTGGGCAAGGAGTAAGCTTTGCTGTTGCCGTCTCATCCTTTAGTTGTGTGGGCAAAGAGTCTAGTTTTGTTTCTGCTGTCGACTCGCCTTTTATACTCTTGTAGGCAAGAAGCAAGCTTTACTATTGTCGGCTCGCGTTTTATACTTGCATGGGCTAGGAGTGTGCTTTTGTTGTTGTTGCCATCTTCCCTTTTATACTCTCATAGGCATGGAGTCTGCATTTGTTGTGGTTGCTGTCTCGCTTTTATGCTCATGCAGGCTAGGAGTATGCTTTGTTGTTGCTACTATTTTCTCTTTTATACTCGTGTGGGAAAGGAGTATACTTTTGTTGTTGTACTTTTTGCCTTTTATACCCTAGCGGGCAGGGAGTCTACTTTTACTGTTGTTGTCGTCTCACCTTTTATCTTTGCGTAGGCAAGGACTCCGGTTTTGTTGTTCTTGTCGTCTTGCCTTTTATACTCCAGCGGGCTAGGAGTACACTTTTGTTGTTGTGATTGTCGCCTTTCATACTCTTGCGGGCAAGGAGTCGCATTTGTTGTTTTTGTTGTTTAGCCTTTAAACTCGCATTGCTGTTATTACCATCTCGCCATTTATACTTGTGCGGGTAAGGAGTAAACTTTTTTTATTGTACCTTTCACCTTTTATACTAATGTGTACAAAGAGTCTACTTTTGTTGCTGTTACTGTCTCGTTCTTATACCCGTGCGAGCAAGGAGTCTGATTTTGTTGTTGTTGTCGTCTTGCCTTTCATTCTTGTGCAGATAAGGAGTATGCTTTGCTATTGCCGTCTCACCTTTTATACTCGTGCAGGCAAGGAGTAGGCTTTGCTATTGCCGTCTCACCTTTTTTACTCGAGCGAGTAAAGAGTATGCTTTTGTTGTTCTCACCATCTCGCCTTTTACATTCGTGCGGGAAAAAAGTCTACATTTATTATTTTTACTGTCTTGCTTCTTATACTCGTACGAGTGAGGAGCATGCTTTGTTGTTGTTGTCTCGCTTTTTATAATCAGGCGGGCAAGGAGTATACTTTTGTTGTTGTACACTTCGCCTTTTATACTCTTATGGCAAGGTGTCTACTCTTGTTTTTGTTACTGTCTTGCCTTTTATACCCGTGTATACAAGGAGACTGGTTTTGCTGCTATTGTCATCTCGCCATTTATTCTTGTGTGGTTAAGGAGTATGCTCTACTGTTGCCGTCTCGTCTTTTAGTCGTGAGGGAAAGGAGTCTAGTTTTGTTGCTGCTGCCAACGGGCCTTTTATACTCGTAAAGCCAAGGAGTAACGTTTGTTGTTGCCGTCTTACTTTTTATACTTTCATGGGTAAAGAGTGTGCCTTTGTTGTTGTTGCCGTCTTGCCTTTTATGCTCTCGTGGGCATAGAGTCTGTAGTTGTTGTTGTTGCTGTCCCACTTTTATGCTCGCACGGGCTTGGAGTATGCTTTTTGTTACTACTGTCTCCCCTTTTATATTCGTACGGGCCAGGAGTATATGTTTGTTGTTGTACTTTTCGCCTTTTATACCATTGTGAGCAAGGAGTCTACCTTTGCTGTTGTTGCCGTCTCACCTTTTATCTTCATGCGGGCTTGGACTCTAGTTTTGTTGTTGTCGTCCTTCCTTTTATACTCTGGCGGGCTAGGAGTATACTTTTGTTGTTGTGATTGTCTACTTTCATACTCTTGTGGGTGAGTAGTTTGCATTTCTTATTTTTGTTGTCTAGCCCTTTAAACTCGCATGGACAACGAGTCTGCTTTGCTGTTATTACCATCTCGCCTTTTATACTCGTACGGGCAACGAGTAAACTTTTGTTGCTGTACTTTTCACCTTTTATTGTTACTGTCTCGTCTTTTATACCCGTGCAGGCAAGGAGTCTGATTTTGTTGTTGTTTCTGTCTCACCTTTTATTCTTGTGCAGATAAGGAGTATGCTTTGCTGTTGTCTTCTCGTCTTTTATACTCGTGCAGGCATGCTTTGCTGTTGCCATCTCGCCTTTTTTACTAGTGCGAGTAAAAAGTATGATTTTGCTGTTCTTACCATCTCCCCTTTGTGCTGGTAAAGAGTATGCTTTGCTATTGCTATCTCGCCTTTTTACTTGTGCAAGCAAGGAGTCTAGTTTTGTTGTTCTTACTTACTCGCCTTTTATACCTGTGCCAGAATGAAATTTGCTTTGTTGTTGTCGTCTCGCCTTTTATACTCTTGCTAGCAAGGAGCATGCTTTTGTTGTTGTTGTCGTTTTGCCTTTTATACTTGTGTGGGCAAGGAGTCTGGTTTTGTTGTTGTTCCCTTCTCACTTTTTCTGCTCGTGCAAGTAAGGAGCATGCTTTGTTGTTGCCATCCTGCCTTTTATATTCGTGTGTGTAAAGAGTATGCTTTGTTGTTGTCATCTCACCTTTTTTGCTATTGTGGGGAAGGAATATGCTTTGTTGTTGCGATCTCACCTTTTATACTCATGCGGGCCTGTTCCCTGATTTTGTCTAGCAAGTCACTCTGCACTTGAGTGAGGGCAGCAAAAGTCTCTTGCACTTGTCGACGGCTTAGCGCATCCACCACCTGATTTTGCCTGCCTAGCTTGTGTTCCCAAGTAAAATCATACTCAGCCAAGAACTCCTGCCACTGGGCACTCCGTCCAGAAAGCTTCTTCTGAGTCTAAAAGAATGTGTTAGCCACATTGTCGGTCCGAACCACAAACCGGGTACCCAGCAAATACACCCTCCAGGTGCGAAGGCAATGCACCACTGCCAGCATCTCCTTCTCATGGGCTGAGTATCGCTGCTTTGCATCATTGTGGGCTGGTTCCAAAGTATGACGGTCCCTTCACAATGGTGAAGAAAGTTGGCAATGTTGCATACAGGTTGCAGCCCCCAGAAAGGTTGACAGTGCATCCAACCTTCCACGTGAGTATCTTGAAGCCCTTCCACAAGGAAGCAGGCGATGAGCCTCCAAGGAAACAAGCACGACGTGCTCCCCCTACAATCAGAACTGAGTTCCAGCGTGAAGTGGAGAGAATTCTAGACCACCTAACGCATGGACAAAGTAAGAAGAACAGGCAGGTTGAGTACTTGGTGAAGTGGAAGAATGCCCCAGATAGTGAGGCGAGCTGGGAAAGAGATGTAAATCTATGGCAGTTCGACAAGCAGGTGGAAGACTACCTATCAACCTTACCAACAAGGAAGTTGGATTCAATAGGTGGGGGTAGTTTGTTAGCCCCATGAACACTTGGCATGCAGGAGTTGGCGGCACTTTGCGCCAATTCCTAGCCTGGGACTTTGGAGTGGCCGGGCACTCCTTGAAGCAAGGTGAAAGCTGAGAGGGTCAGCATAGGCACAGGCCTACATGCGGGTCCTAGTGTGGACCAAGACTTGGGTTGGATAAAGGATGCTGGGCTACATGTTTGTGGGCTCCATCAGATGGGCAATGGGCTTGGGTCAAGAGGCCCAAAACACAGGACTGGGTCTTGGCTAACTCTACATGGCACTGCATGGCATTGTAAGGCACTGCGTGGCACCGAGTCTCCTACGACGTGTGGAACGTGGGGATGTGCGGGTGTTGCTCTATCCGGTTGGCCGAGCATCAGGATAATGCTCATCAGATCGTGGGTAGATAAGGCTTATCGAGATCAAGTGATGGATGATCGTGGGAGATAAGGCTTATCAGGATGACGTCATGGATGAGATCGTGGGAAAATGAGGTTTATCAGCCACGATAGAGATCGTGGGGAGATAATGTTTATCTCCAAGACCTAGATAGCTAGGGATGTCAGCTATATATAGACCCTATGGTTTGTCATTTGTACTCAGTGAAAGAGAAATCACTCAGAGAGAAAGTGTAAAACACTGTTGAGAGTTCAGGTGATTGTTCCTTTGTATTACTTGAGTTAAGTAATAAAAGGTTGGGAAAGGTTCCCGTATATGCTCTTTTGTCTCTTTTGAGTGTGTGAGCTGTGTGCCTACTTATAAAGTTCCATTGTGCAATCCTTCTGCGTGTACGGTTGGCTGAGGCTAAGTGTTACTTAGTACCATCACAAGGCGAAATTTTGGGTGAGAACCAATGGCAGGTGGTTCGGGTTTTGATCGTCTCTTGCACTTGTCAGTGACTTAGGGCATCTGCCCCTTGATTTTGCCTTTCTAGCTTGTGTTCCCAAGTAAAATCGTACTCAGTCAAGAACTCCTACCACCGCGCCTACCGTGCATAAATCTTCTTCTGAGTCTAAAAGAATGTGTTAACCACATTGTCGGTCTGAACCACGAACCTGGTACCCAACAAATACACCCTCCAAGTGCAAAGGCAATGCACCACTACCAACATCTCCTTCTCATGGGCTGAGTACCACTGCTCTGCATCATTGAGTTTCTAGCTCTCATAGGAAATGAGGTGGCCTTCTTGAACCAACACACCTCTAATGGCTTAGTCTGAGGCGTTAGTTAGCACACTGAAAGGCAACTCGAAATCAGGCAGCCTCAGGATCGGCTCCGTGGACACTGCTGCCTTCAACTTGTCAAAGGCTTCTTGCCAATTTGTGGTCCACCTCCAGGGTCTATCCTTCTGGAGTAAGTCTGTCAATGGGGCCACCTTTTTGGAGTAACCCTGCATGAACTTCCTGTAATAGTTAGACAAACCAAGAAAGGATCTCAACTCAGACACTTTGGTAGGGGCCTCCCACTCCACTCTTGCCTGGACTTTTCTCTCGTCCATTTTAACTTGCCCTCGACTCACCCTATGCCCAAGGAACATTATCTCACGTCAGGCGAACTCACATTTTTCCTTTTTCACATATAATTGGAGCTCTCACAACTTAGACAACACCAACCTCAGGTGGGACAAGTGATCCTCCAAGGACTCACTACACACAACAATATCATTTGGATATGCAACCACAAATGATCAATAAAGTCATGAAACACATCATTCATTAAATTACAGAAAGTAGCAGGGGCGTTAGTCAAACCGAATGGCATCACCAAGAATTCATAGGAGCTATAGCGAGTGATGCACGTGGTTTTCCCCTCATCTCCTTCTGCAATCTTGACTTGCCAATATCCAGACTGCAGATCCAGCTTGGTAAAGTATGAGGCTCTTGCTAACCTGTCAAACAGGTCCGCTATCAATGGAATAGGGTACTTGCTTTTTACCGTCACCTTATTCAGAGCCCTGTAATCAACACACATCCACAAGGAGCCATCGTGTTTCCTCTGAAACAACGCCAGGGCACCATATGGCGCTTTGGAGCACTGAATTAGGCCTGCATCCAGCAACTCCGTCAACTGCTTTCTCAGTTCTGCCAACTCTAGCGGAATCATACGATATGGGGCTTGTGCTGGTGGTTTGGAACCGGGCACCAAATCGATCTTGTGGTCAGTGGCACCCTTGGGGGAAGACACTTGGGGAGTTTAGGAGGCATCACGTCAGTGAACTTTCCCGACAGATCCGCTACACTGCCAGACACCTCCATAACAATACCTTCTTTGATCTCCATCAAAGCCGCAAGGTAGGTGACTTCTCCCTTCTTTAGCCCATACTTCACCTGCATAGCTGATAGCATACCACTCGACTTCCCACCAATACTAGAAGAGGGAGTGAACGTCCTAGGAACGAAACATGGATGATCCTCATGCATGATCATGAGACCACCCAAGTGAGGCAAGAGAGCAGCCTTTGCGCTTACAAAGAAATCAACCCCCAGTATGATATCAAAATCATCTAACAGAACTACGGTGAAGTTAAGCTTACCAGACCAATTGCCCATAGTTACCTCCACTCCCAGTGTCGTGCTAAGCATCTCCCGGGCTGCTGAGTTGGCAGCCTTTATTCGACTCCCAGTCTTGGTGACTTTTAGACCCAATGACTCTACCATCCTCTCAGCCATAAAGTTGTGGGTAGCACTCGTGTCAGCCATCGCCAGCAACTCTTTACTACTGAGCCCGATCTTTACATACATGAAGCAGGATTGTGGGGCACGTCCAACTAGCACAGCACTCACCAGCTGTAGAGGATTGACACGAGAGGGGCCAACATCATCCCAGGGGCCACTCTCCTCAGCAACTATGGCACTTAACTTCTCTCGCTTGG
Source organism: Carallia pectinifolia (assembly GCA_037832335.1). Lineage (NCBI taxonomy): Eukaryota > Viridiplantae > Streptophyta > Magnoliopsida > Malpighiales > Rhizophoraceae > Carallia > Carallia pectinifolia. Next base: position 24,553,687 of record CM075454.1, on the reverse strand, counting down.
GGCGCTCCTTGGCCCTGTGTGGTCCATTACATATGAAACAACCCGAGTTAGTTTTGCCTTTACCTTGTTCTTGGTAGACGACTTTGCCTTTATCCTTGCCGCCACCGTTGTGCTTATCCTTTTTGCCTTCCTTCTTCTTCTTGCCCTTGTCTTTGGGATGCTTCGCAGCATCAGAATCAGGAGACTTGTTAATCCAAAAATCAACTGAACCATCAGTCACAGCCATTGCTAAAGGAAGGCCCTTCACACCTTGCCTTCTAAGCTCGAGTTGAGCCCAGGGTTGTAGACCAGAAAGGAAGTTGAAAAGCTTGTCCTCATCCAACATATTACGGATGTCAAGCATCAAGGAACTGAATTCCTTCACGTAGTCACGCACCGTACCACTCTGCTTCAACTTCTTCAAGGATTCCCTCGCAACCCATGACGTGTTGCAGGGCAAGAACTAGTCCTTCAACTCCTTCTTTAGGCTCTCCCACGTCTCGATCTTAGGCCTGCCCGCACTTGCATCGTCACCCAACTGAGTCCGCCACCACAGCTAAGCGTCCTTGGCCAGATACATGCTGGTCAGATTGATCTTCTCGTTGTCTGGCACTCGGGCAGCTTTGAAGTACTGCTCCATATCCCACAGAAAGTTCTCGATCTCTTTGGCATCCCTCGCTCCCTCGAGGCTTTTGGCTCTGACACCTTTATCTTGGTCGAGCCCTCCACAACACCTCCGCTTGGTTGAGAGGCTGCAGCCTTCTTGAGGATGCCTATCTCTGCTGCCAACTCCTCAAGCCAAAAAGCTGTGTTTGAAGAGGCCACCACCTCTTGTTGCCACTGCAGATCAATTATGTACTGCTCATGGAGCACCAACGTTGGCAACACGGTGAAATTTGCACCATCCAGAAGTTCAACGAGTACCTCAAAGAGCTTGGCTATGCGCTCACGTACAACATCAAGACCCGAACCACCTGCCATTGGTCAAACCTTTTTGCTCTGATACCAGCTGTCACAGGGCTAATTTTCTCACCCCAAATTTCGCCTTGTGATGGCAGTAAGTCACACTTAGTCTCAGCCAACCGCATACACAACGATTTGAACAATAGAACTTTGTAAGTAGGCGCACAACTCACACACTCAAAAGAGGCACAAGAGCATAAACGGAAACCTTTCCCAACCTTTTATTACTTAACTCATGTAATACAAAGGAACAATCACTTGAACTCTCAACAGTGTTTCACTCTTTCTCTCTTAGTGATTTCTCTCTTTCACTGAGTACAAATGACAACCCATAGGGTCTATATATAGCTGACACCCCCAGCTATCTAGGGCTTGGAGATAAACATTATCTCCCCACGATCTCTATCGTGGCTGATGACCCTCATCTTCCCACGTTCTCATCCATGACTCGATCCTAATAAGCCTTATCTCCCACGATCATCCATCACTTGATCTCAATAAGTCTTATCTACCCATGATCCTTGGCCATGCACGATCTAATAAGCATTATCCCGATGCTCGGCCACCTGGATAGAGCCACACCTACACATCCCCACGTTCCGCACGTCGTAGGAGACTCAGTGCCACGCAGTGCCATGCAGTGCCATGCAAACTTGGCCAAGACCCAGTCTTGTGTTTTGGGCCTCTTGGCCTAAGCCCATGGCCCATCTGATGGAGCCCATGAACATGCAGCCTAGCATCCTTTGCCCAACCCAAGTCTTGGTCCACACTGGGACCCGCTTGTAGGCCCATGCCTACGATGATCCTCTCAGCTTTCACCTTGCTTCAAGGAGTGCCCAGCCACTCCAAAGTCCCATCCTAGGAATTGGCGCAAGGTGCCGACAACTCCTGCATGCCAAGTGTTCAATGGGCTAACAGTAGGCCTCTATCCTACCATCGAAAGTTGATAAGGCAGAAATTTGAATGATGCGTCGCCGGCGTGTTGGCCATGCGATCTGTCGAGTTATCATGTCCATGTCCATGCCCGTTCTACGAGTCCGTGCAATGTGCCAACAACTCTATCGGGCTCTTTACTCGAGGGTCCAACACTTAACCTCCCCGGTGCCCGGTGCAAGTGTGCTGCCAGGGGTTCCTCATTGCGGGCCTCCCTGAACACACTACACAACTATCTAGCTTCTTGTTCGGGGCTCAACTTAGGGTTTTCCAAGCCCGCACATTAGCCTCCCCAGCTGGCTTAAGAAAAGTTGGAAAAGTGATTTGAGGGGAGAGGGTGGGACAAATCGAAGCGACAAAGGGCTGAATCTAAGTGGATCATGGTAGCAAGGCCACTCTGCCACCTGCAATACCCCATCCTGTATTTAAGTCGTCTGCAAACGATTCTAGCCGTCGACCGGTAGAAATTGTAATTCAAGGCAGCAACCGCAACTCGTTCGTTGCAGGTGCTTGGCCCACGACACGTGTCTTTGGGGGCAGTAAGGCCCCTACTACGGGTCGACAATCAAACGACAGGCGCACGATTCGCTTCTAGCCCAAATTCTAACTTAGAGGCATTCAGTCATAATCCAGCGCACGGTAGCTTCGTGCCACTGGCTTTTCAACAAAGCGCGATGACAAATTGTGCGAATCAACGGTTCCTCTCGTACTAGGTTCGATTACTATTGCGACGTCGTCATCAGTAGGGTAAAGCTAACCTGTCTCATGAAGGTCTAAACCCAGCTCACATTCCCTATTGGTGAGTGAATAATCCAACACTTGGTGAATTCTGCTTCACAATGATAGGAAGAGCCGACATCGAAGGATCAAAAAGCAACGTCGCTATAAACGCTTGGCTGCCACATGTCAGTTATCCTTGTGGTAACTTTTTTGGCACCTCCAGCTTCAAATTTCGAAGGTCTAAAGGATCGATAAGCCACGCTTTCACGGTTTGTATTCGTACTGGAACACAAAATCAAACGAGCTTTCACCCTTTTGTTCCACACGAGATTTCTGTTCTCGTTGTGCTCATCTTATGACACTTTCGTTATCTTTTAATAAATTTGCTGCCCCAGCCAAACTCCCCACCTGACAATGTCTTCCGACTGGATCAGCCCGCCGAATGGCCTTCGTTCCAAAAAGAGGGGCGATGCCCCGCCTCCAATTCACGGAATACGTAAAATAACATTAAAAGTAGTGGTATTTCACTTTTTCCAAGAGACCGGCTCCCACTTATCCTACACCTCTCAAGTCATTTCACAAAGTCGGACTAGAGTCAAGCTCAACAGGGTCTTCTTTCCCCGCTGAATCTGCCAAGCCAGTTCCCTTGGCTGTGGTTTCGTTGGATAATAGACGGGGACAGTGGGAATCTCGTTAATCCATTCATGCGTGTCACTAATTAGATGACGAGGCATTTGGCTACCTTAAGAGAGTCATAGTTACTCCCACCATTTACCCACGCTTGGTTGAATTTCTTCACTTTGACATTCAGAGCACTAGGCAGAAATCACATTGCGTTAGCCCCGAGCCCAGCCCAGCCCTCAGAGCCAATCCTTTTCTCGAGGTTACGGATCCATTTTGCCGACTTCCCTTACGTACATTGTTCCATTGACTAGGGGCTATTCACCTTGGAGACTTGATGTGGTTATGAGTACGATCTGGCGCGGTAGGCACTCGATCCTCCAGATTTTCAAGGGTCGTCGGGGGCGCACCGGACACCACCCGACGTGCGGTGCTCTTCCAGCCGCTGGACCCTACCTCAGACTAAGTTGTTTCCAGGGTGGGCAGGCTGTTAAATAGAAAAGATAACTCTTCCAGAGGCCTCTGTCGATGTCTCTGGACTCCCTAACGTTGCCGTCAGCTGCCGCGTCTCAGCTCGGGAATTTTAACCTGATTCCCTTTCGAAGCTCGCGCACGGACGCACTGTTGGACGGGCTTCCCCCGTCTCTTAGGACCGACCAACCCATCTGCAAGTACCATTCACATGGAACCTTTCCCCTTTTCATCCTTCAAAGTTCTCATTTGATTATTTGCTAATACCACCAAGATCTGCACAGACCACCGCTCCGCCCAGAGTTTTGTAGCGACTGCCGCGCTCTCCTACTCATCGAGGCCTAGCCCTTGCCCCGACGGCCGTGTGTGGGTCGCGCACTTTAGCGCCATCAATTTTTGGGGCTAGTTGATTCGGCAGGTTAGTTGTTACACACTCCTTAGCAAATTTCGACTTCCATGACAACCGTCCTGTTGTTGCCATATCACCTTTTATACTCAACTGGTCAAGGAGCATGCTTTATTGCTATCGTCTCGCCTTTTATACTTTCATGGGTAAGGGGTATGCTTTGTTGTTGTCATCTCATCTTTTGTCCTCATGCTGGCAAAGAGTATGCTTTGTTGTTGCTGTCTCGCCTTTTATACTCGTTCGAGCAAGGAGCATGCTTTGTTGTTCTCGTCTCGACTTTTATACTTGTGCTGACAAGGAGTATACTTTATTGTCGTAGTGTCGCCTTTTCTACTAGTGCGGGCAAAGAGTATGCTCAAGTGGACGAGGAGCATATTTTTGTTGTTGTACTTTTCCCTTTTTGTACTCCTGCGTGCAAGGAGTCTGCTTTTGTTGTTGTTGCCGTCTTGCCTTTTTTACTTGTGCGAGCAAGTAGCATGCTTTACTATTGCCGTCTTGCCTGTTATACTCATGCGGGCTAGGCATATACTTTTGTTGTTGTACTTTTAGTGTTTTATACTCTTGTGGGCAGGTAGTCTGCTTTTGCTATTGTTGCCGTCTCGTATTTTATACTCGTGCGGGCAAGGATTCTGGTTTTGTTGTGCTTGTCGTCTTGCTTTTTATACTCGAGTAGGCGAGGAGTATACTTTTATTGATGCACTTAATGTATTTTATACTCTTGTGGGCAAGGAATCTACATTTGTTGTTGTTGCTGTCTCGTCTTTTATACTCGAGGCGGCAAGGAGTCTATTTTGTTGTTGTTGTCGTCTCGCCTTTCATGCTCGTGCGGGCAAAGAGTTTGCATTTGCTATTGTTTCTGTCCCACCTTTTATATTCGCGTGGGAAAGGAGTCTGGCTTTGTTATTGTTATCGTCTCACCTTTTATACTCATGTAGACAAGGAGTCTGCTTTGCTATCGTTGTCGTCTCGCCTTGTATGCTCGTGTGGGCAAGAAGTATACTTTTGTTGCTGAACTTTTTGCCTTTTCGCCTTTTCTGTCCCACCTTTTTTTCGTTGTAGCTGTCTTGCCTTTTATACATGTGTGGGCAAGGATTTTGGCTTTGTTTTTATTGTCGTCTCGCCTTTTACACTTGAGCGGGTGAGGAGTATACTTTTATTGTTGTACTTTGTCGCCTTTCACACCTTGCAAGCAAGGAGTCTATTTTTTGTTGTTGTTGTTGTCTTACCTTTTGCACTGGTGCAATTTATGAGCTTGCTTTGCTGTTGTACCTGTCTCGCCATTCATACTCGTGCAGGCAAGGAGAATACTTTTACTGCTGTACTTTTTGCCTTTTATACTCTTACAGGCTAGGAGTTTGCTTCTGTTGTCGTTGCTATGTTGCCTTTTATACTCGTGCAGGAAAGGAGTTTGGTTTTTTTATCATTGTCATCTTTCCTTTTATAATCGTGTACGCAATGAGTAAAACGTATGCTTTGCTATTGTTGTCTCGCCTTTTACACTTGTGTAGGCAAGGAGTATGCTTTTGTCATTGTTGCCATCTCGCTTTTATACTCGTATGAGCTAGGAGTTTGTTTTACTGTCATTGTTTTCATCTCGCCTTTCATACTCGTACGAGCTAGGAGTTTGTTTTACTGTCATTGCCGCCTTGCCTTTTATACTCGTGCGGGAGGAGAGTATGCTTTTGTTATTATACTTTTTGCCTTTTATACTTTTGCGGGCAAGGAGTCAACTTTTGTTGTTGGTGCCGTCTCGCCTTTTATACTTATGTAGAGAAAGAGTCTGGTTTTGCCTTTCTACTAGTTGCCTTTCATACTCGTGTGGGTAAGGAGTATTCTTTGCAGTTACCGTCTCGACTTTTATACTAGTGCGGGCAGGAAGTATGCTTTTGTTGTTATTCCTGTCACGCCTTTTATACTCATATGGGCAAGGAGTTTGGTTTTTTGGTTGTTGTCGTCTTGCCTTTTAAACTTGTTCGTGCAAACAGATGCTTTGCGATTGCTGTCTCGCATTTTATACTCGTACGAGCAAAGAGTATGCTTTGTTGTTGCCGTCTCACTTTTTATACTATTGAGAGCAAGGAGTCAGCTTTTGCTGTTGTTATCGTCACGCCTTTTATACTTGTGTGGGCAAGTAGCGTACTTTGTTGTTGCCACCTTGCCTTTTATACTCTTGCGGGTAAAGAGTTGGCTTTTGTTGTTGTTGCCGTATTGCCTTTTATACTTCCATGGGCAATGAGTTTGGTTTTGCTGTTGTTTCCGTCATGCCTTTTATGCTCGCGCGGGAACGTGTTATGCTTTGATATTGTCGTCACGCCTATTTTGCATGTGCGAGCAAATTGTGCGCTTTTGTTGTTGCTGCTATCTCGCCTTTTATACTCGTGCAGGCAAGGAGCATGGTTTGTTGTTATCGTCTTGCCCTTCATACTTGCGTCAAGAAGCAGTATGCTTTGTTGCTGCCATGTCGCCTTTTATACTCTTGTGGGCTAGGAGTCTGCTTTGCTATTATTACTGTCTCGACTTTTGTGCTCGTACGGGCATGGAGTATAATGTTGGTTTTACAAGTTTTGCCTCTTATATTCTTGTGAGCAAAGAGTCTACTTTTGCTATTGTTGCCGTCTCGCCTTACATACCCATGCATGGAACGAGTCTAGCTTTGTTGTTGTTGCCATCTTTCCTTTTATACTCAAGCAAGCGACAAGTATACTTTTGTGGTTGTACTTGTCGCCTTTAATATTCTTGCGTGCAAGGAGTTTGCTTTAGTGTTGTTGTCGTCTTGCTTTTTATGCCTGTATGGGCGAGAAGTCTCGTTCTATTGTTGATGCCGTCACGAATTCTATAGTCGTGCGGGCAAGCAGCTGGCATTGTTGTTATCGTCTCGTATTTTATACTCGTTCGGGCTGGGAATATGGTTTGCAGCTGTCGTCATGCCTTTAATACCCGTGTGGTAGGAAGTATGCTTTTGTTGTTATTGTTGTCTCGCCTTTTATGCTTGTCTGGACCAGTAGTCTGGTCTTGTTGTCGGTTGCTATCTCGCCTTTCATACTCATGCGGGCAAGTAGCATGCTTTATTGTTTTTGTCTCGCGTTTTGCACCCGGACTGGCAATGAACATGCTTTGTTGTTGCTGTCTCACCTTTTATACTCGTCTGACAAGGAGTATGCTTTGTTGTTGCCATCTCGCCTTCTATATTCTTGCAAGCAAGGAGTTTGCTTTTGTTTTTATTGTCGTCTCGCCTTTTATACTCGTGCGGGCTAATTTCTATTTTGCTATTGTTACTGTCTCGCCTTTTATGCTCGCATAGGCAAGGAGTATACTTTTATTTTTGTACTTTTTGCCTTTCATATCCTTGTAGGAAAGGAGTCTACTTTTGTTGTTGTTATCGTCTCTGCTTTTACACTCATCCAGAAAGGAGTTTGGTTTTATTGCTATTGCTGTCTCGCCGTTTTTACTCAGGTGGGTAAGGAGCATACTTTTGTTATTGTAGTTATTTCCTTTCATATTCTTGCGGGAAAAGAGCCTGCCTTTGTTGTTGTTGTTGTCCTGCCTTTTATACGCGTCTAGGTGAGTAGTATGGTTTTGTTACTGTTACCATCACGCCTTTTATACTCATGTAGGCAAGCAGCATGCTTTGCAGTTGCCGTCTCGACTTTTATGCTCTAGCGGGTAATGAGTCGGCTTTTGTTGTTGCTACCGTCTCGACTTTTATACTCTAGCGAGTAATGAGTCGGCTTTTGTTGTTGCTACCGTCTCGCCATTTATACACATATGGACAAGGAATCAGGTTTTGTTGTTGTTGTCGTTTCGTCTTTTATACTCATGTGGGCTAGGAGTATGCTTTAATATTGCTGTCACGCCTTTTCTGCTCGTGTGGGAAAAGTGTTCGCTTTTGTTGTTATTGTTGTCTCGCCTTTTATACTCGTGTAGGCAAGGAGTATGCTTTGTTGTTGTCGTCATGCCTTTTATGCTCACGTGAGCAAGGAGTATGCTTTCTTGTTGCCGTCTCGCCTTTTATACTCGTGCAGGCAAGGAGTCTGCTTCGCTATTATTACCATCTTGACTTTTATATTTGTGTGGGCATGGATTATATTGTTGTTTTTGCAAGTTTTGCATTTTATATTAGTGCGGGAAAACAGTCTTCTCTTGCTATTGGGCGTCTCGCCTTTTATCCCCATTTGTGCAAGGAGTCTAGCTTTGTTATTGTTGCCATCTTTCCTTTTGTACTCACGCAGGCAACAAGTACACTATTGTTGTTCTACATTTCACCTTTTATACTCTAGCGTGCAAGGAGTCAGCTTTAGTGTTGTTGCCGTTAGCCTTTTATACTCGTACGGGAGAGCAGCCTACTTTGTTGTTGCCGTCTCGTATTTTATACTCGTGCAGGCAAGGAGTATGGTTTGCAGTTGCCGTCATGCCTTTAATACTCGTGCAGGTAGGGAGTACACTTTTGTTGTTGCTGCCGTATTGCCATTTGTACTGGTATGAACGAGTAGCCTAGTTTTGTTGTTGGTGTCGTCTCACCTTGTATACTCATGCAGGCAAGCAACATGCTTCGTTGTTTTCATCTCGCCTTTCATACTCTTCCAAGCAAGGAGTATGCTTTGTTATTGTCGTCTTGTATTTTATACTCGTGGGGCAAGGAGTGCAGTTTACAGTTGCCGTCGTGACCTTAATACTCGGGCAAGCAGGAACTATGCTTTTGTTGCTGTTGTCATCTCGCCTTTTATATTCATCTGAGCGAGTAGTCTGGCTTTGTTGTTGTTGTCGTCTCGGCTTTTATACTCGTGCGGCAAGCAACATGCTTTGTTGTTGCCGTCCTACCTTTTATGCCCATGCGTATATGCTTTGTTGCTGCCGTGTCTCCTTTCATACTCTTGCAGGCAAGGAGTCAGCTTTTGTTGTTGCTGCTGTATTACCTTTTATACTCGTATGGGTAAGGAGTCTAGTTTTGTTGTTGTTGTCATCACGTCTTTTATACTCGTGCGGGCAAGAAGCATGCTTTGCTATTGTCGTCACACCTTTTTTGCTCGTGTTAGAAATCTATGCGCTTTTTTTGTTGTTGCCATCTCAATTTTTATACTCGTGCAGGCAAAGAACACGCTTTGTTGTTGCTGTCTCGCCTTTTATGCTTATGCAAATAAGAAGCATGCATTGTTGTTGCCATCTCGCCCATTATACTCATGTAGGCTAGGAGTCTGCATTGCTATTATTATCATATCAGATTTTGTACTCGTGCAGGCAAGGAGTATACTATTTTTTTTGCAAGTTTTGCCTTTTATATTCTTGCGAGCAAAGAGTCTACCTTTCATGTTGTCGCTGTCTTGCCTTTTATACCCGTGCGTGCAAGGAATCTAGCTTTGTTGTTGTTGTCGTCTTTCTTTTCATGCTCGGGCAGGCGATGAGTATACTTTTGTTGTTGCTCTTGTCGTCGTTTATACTCTTGCGTGCAAGGAGTCTGCTTTAGTGTTGTTGCTGTCTTGCCTTTTATATTCCTGCGGGCAAGAAGTCTCGTGTTGTTGTCGCTGTCTCGTCTTTTATACTCGTGCGGGCAAGCAGCCTACTTTGTTGCTGTCGTCTCGTGTTTTATACTCGTGTGGGCAAGGAGTATGGTTTGCAGTTGCAGTTAGGTATTCAATACTAGTGTGAGTAGGGAGTATGCTTTTGTTGTTGTTGCTGTGTCGCCTTTTATACTCGTTCGGACGAGTAGTCTGGTTTGCTTGTTGTGGTTGTCTCGCCTTTTATACTCGTGCAGGCAAGCAGCATGCTTTGTTGTTGCCGTCTTGCCTTTTTTACACGTGCGAGCAAGGAGTATGCTTTGTTGTTCCCATACCACCTTTTACACTCATGCGGATAAGGAGTCTACTTTTGCTATTGTTGCTGTCTTGCCTTTTAAACTCATACGTGCAATAAGTATAGTTTAGTTGTTGTTGCATTCCCACCCTTTACACTCATGCGGCTAGGAGTATCCTTTTGTGGTTGTATTTGTCGCCTTTTATACTCTTGCGGGCATGTAGTCAACTTTTGTTGTTATTGCTGTCTCGCCTTTTATACTCGTACAGGCTAGGAGTCTTTTCTTTTGTTGTTGCCATCTCGCCTTTCATACTCGTGTGGGCAAGGAATATACTTTTGACATTTTATACTGTTGCAAGCAAGGAGCATGGTTTTGTTGTTATCGCTATTTCGCCTTTTATGCTCATGCGGCTAGGAGTCTGTTTTGCTGCTGTTGTACTCTCGCCTTTCATAGTTGTGCAGGCAAGGAGTATACTTTTCTTATTATACTTCTCGTATTTTTGTATTCTTGCAGGCAAAAAGTTTGCCTTTGTTGTTGCTGCTGTCTTGCATTTTATAGTCATGTAAGCAAGGAGTCTGCTTTTGTTGTTGTTTCCGTCTCGCCTTTTACACTCATGTTAGAAAGCAGCACGCTTTGTTGTTACTGTCTCACCTTTTATACTCGTGCAGGCAAAGAGTGTGCTTTGTTGTTGCCGTCTTGCCCTTTATGCGCTTGCGGGCAAAGAGTCGGCTTTCGTTGTTATTTCCATCTCGCCTTTTATACTCGTATGGGCAAAAAGTCTAGTTTTGTTGTTGTTGCCGTCTCACCTTTTATTCTAGTTCAGGCTGGGAGTTTGCTTTGTTCTTGTTGTCATCTCGCCTTTTTTACGAATGCGAGCCAGGATTATACTTTTGTTGTTGTGATTTTTGCTTTTTATACTCTTGTGGGCAAAGAGTCCACTTTTGTTGTTGGTGCTGTATCGCCTTTTATACTCAGGTGAGCAAGGAAATTAGTCTGGTTTTGTTATTGTTATCGTCTCACCTTTTATACTCGGGCGGTCGAGAAGTATACTTCTGTTGTTTTGCTTGTCGCCTTTTATACTCTTACGTGCAAAAAGTCCACTTTTGTTGTTGTTGCTATCTCACCTTTTATACTCATGCAGGCTAGGAGTCTACTTTATTGTTGTTGCTGTCTCACCTTTTATACTCATACAGGCTAGGAGTCTACTTTATTGTAGTTGCTGTCTCACCCTTTACACTGGTGTAGGTAAGGAGTAAGAGGTATGCTTTGCTATCGCCGTATCCCCATTTATACTCGTGTGGTCAAGGTATATCCATTTGTTAATGTTGCCGTCTCACCTATTATACTCGTGTGGGCCAAGTGTCTGCTTTGCTATTGTTGTTGTCCCGCTTTTATAGTCGTGCGAGCAATGAGCACACTTTTGTTGTTGTACTTTTCGTCTTTTATACTTTTGCGGGCAGGAGCTTGCTTTTGTTGGTGTTGGTGTCTCGCCTTTCATACTCGTGAGGGCAAAGAGTCTGGTTTTGTTGTTGGTGATGTTTCGCCTTTTATGCTCAGATAGGTGAGGAGTATATGTTTATTGCCGTCCTTGTCACCTTTTAAACTCTTACGTGCGCAATGTATGCTTGTGTTGTTGTTGCTATCCTGCGTTTTATAAACCTACAAAATAGGTGTTTGGTTTGTTGTCATCTCGCATTTTATACTCATGTGGGTAGGCAGTAAGAAGTATGCTTTGCTATTACCGTCTCGTATTTTATAGTCGTGCGGGCAGAATATGTTTTTGTTACAGTTGCTGCCTCGCCTTTTATGCTCGTTCGGGCAACGAGTCGAGTTTGCTGTTGTTGTCGTCTCGCTTTTCATACCCGTGCAAGCAATGAGTATACTTTTGTTGTTGTACCTTTTGCCTTCTATACCCTTGCGGGCGGGGAGCCTGTATTTGTTGTTGTTGTAGTCTTGCCTTTTATACTTGTGCTAGTAAGGAGCCTGGCTTTGTTGTTGTTAACGTCTTGCATGTTATACTCGTGCGGATAAGGAGAATGCTTTGTTCTTACCGTCTTGTCTTTTATACCCGTGCGGGCTGGGAATATGCTTTTGTTGTTGTTGCTGTCTGGCCTTTTATCCTTATGCGGGCAAGGAGTACATTTTTGTTGTTGTACCATTGTCCTCTTATACTTTTGCGAGCAATGAGTCTACTTCTATTGTTGTTGCTATCTCGCTTTTTATCCTTGTGCGAGCAAGGAGTATGGTGTTGTTGTTCTTACTGCCTCATATTTTACAATCATGCAGGTAAGGAGTAAATTGTGCTGTTGTCGTCTCATCTTTTACACTCGTACGGTCTAGAAGTATGATTTTGTTGTTCCTGCCGTCTTGCTTTTCATACTCAGGCGGGTGAGGGGTATACTTATGTTGTTGCACTGGTCGCTTTCTATACTCTTGTGGGTAAGCAATCTGCCTTTGTTCTTGTTGCCGTCTCGACTTTTCTACTCTTGCGGGCTAGACGTTTGCTTTGTTGTTGTCGTTGTCTCGCCTTTTACACTTGTGTGGGGAACCATCATGCTTTGTTGTTGTCGTCTGACTTTTATTCGTGTGGGCAAGGAGTATGCAATGTTGTTGTCATCTCGCATTTCATACTCGCACAAGCAACGATTACGCTTTTGTTGTTGTCGCCGTCTCGCTTTTTATACTCACACAGGCAAGGCGTCTGGTTTTGTTGTTGTTGTCGTCCCCCTTTTTATACTCGCGTGGGTAGGGAGTATGCTTTACTGTTGCTATCTCACCATTTATACTCGTGTAGGTAAAGAGCATGCTTTGCTATTGTAACCTTGCCTTTTGTACTCGTGCGGGCCAAGAGTACGTGTTGTGGTTGACGTCTCGCTTTTTATACTCTTGAGAGGAAGGAGTATGTTTTACTGTTGTCATCTCACATTTTATACTCATAAGGGCAAGGAGCCTGGCTTTGTTGTTGTGGTTGTCTCCCCTTTTATACTTGTGCGGGCAAACAATATGTTTTGTTGTTGCCATTTGCCTTTTATACTCATGCGGGTAAATAATATGCTTTGTTGTTACCACCTCACCTTTAATACTCTTGAGAGTAAAAAATATGCTTTCCTGTTGCCCTCTTGCCTTTTATGGTCATGCGCGCAAAGAATATGCGTCGCTACTACCGTTTGGCCTTTTATACTCATCTATGCAGCGAGTATGCTTTTGCGGTTGTTGCCGTCTTGCCTTTTATACTCGTGCGAACAAGGAGTCTGGCATTGTTGTTGCTGTCTCGCCCTTTATACTCTTGCGAGCAAGGAATCTGCTTTTGTTGTTGTTGCTGCCTCACCTTTATACTTGTACAGGCAAGGAGTCTACTTTGTTGTTCTTGCCGTCTAGCCTTTTATACTCACGCAGGCAAGGAATATACTTTTGTTGTTGTACTTTTTGCCTTTTATACTCTTGCGGCCAAAGAGTCTACTTTTGTTGCTCTCACTATCGTACCTTGTATTCCCGCGCGGACAAGCAGTCTGATGTTGTTGTATTTGTCCTCTCGCCTTTTATACTCATGTGGATAAGGAGTATGCTTTGCTATTGCTGTCTCACCTTTTTTTGCTTATGTGAGCAAAGAGTATGCTTTTGTTGTTGCTACCGTCTCGCCTTTTATACTCGTGCAGGCAAGGAGTCTAGTTTTGTTGTTGTTGTCATCTCCCCTTTTATACTGCTGCGGGCGGGGAGTATGCATGGTTGTTGTCGTCTCGCCTTTCATACTCAGGCGAGTAAGGAGTATGCTTTGCTATTGCCGTCTCGCCTTTTATACTCTTGCAGGCATAGAGTATGCTTTGCTACTGCCGTCTCCCCTTTTATACTTGTGCGGGCAAGGCGTATGCTCTAGCCTTGCCGCCTCACCGTTTATACTCGTGCGGATAAGGATTATGCCTCACTATTGTCATCTCGCCTTTTATACTCATGCGGACAACGAGTATGCTTTTGCTGTTGTTGTCGTCTCACTTTTTATACTCGTACAGAGAAGTAGTCTAGTTTTGTTGTTGTTGTCGTATCGCCTAGTATGCTCGTGCGGGCAAGCAGCATGCTTTGTTGTTGTCATCTCGCCTTTTATACTCTTATTTGCAAGGAGTTTGCCTTTGTTGTTGTTGCCGTCTAGCCTTTATGCTTGTGTGAGCTAGGAGTCTTCTTGGCTGTTGTTGTCGCCTTGCTTTTTACACTCATGCAGGTAAGGAATATACTTTTGTTGTTGTATTTTTCGCCTTATATACTTTTGCAGATAAGGAGTTTGCTTTTATTGTTCCTACTGTCTCGCCTTATAAGCTCGTACGGGCAAGGAATTTGTTTTTGTCGTTGTTGTCATCTTGTTTTTTATACTCATGTGCGTAAGGAGTATGCTTTAATATTGTCATCTCGCCTTTTTACTTACGAAAGTAAAGAGTATGCTTTTGTTGCTATTGTTGTCTCGCCTTTAATATTAAAAGCAAAGAGTATGCTTTTGTTGCTATTGCTGTCTCACCTTCTATATTCGTGCGGGCATGGAGTCTGTTTTTGTTGTTATTGTCGTCTCCCCTTTTATACTCATGTGGGCAAGGAGTATGATTTTGATATCATACTGGGGGTTGATTTCTTTGTAAGCGCAAAAGTTGGTCTGTTGCCTCACTTGGGTGGTCTCATGATCATGCATGGGGATCATCCATGTTTCGTTGCTGGAACGTTCACTCCCTCTTCCAGTATTAGTGGGAAGTCGTGTGGTATGTCATCAGCTATGCAGGTGAAGCATGGGCTCAAGAAGGGAGAAGTCACCTACCTTACAGCTTTTATGGAGATCAAAGAAGACATTGTTGCGGAGGTGCCTGACAGTGTCGTGGATTTTTTCGGAAATTTCACTAGCGTGATGCCTCCAAAACTCCCCAAGTGTCTTCCCCCAACGTGTACCACTGACCACAAGATCGATTTGGTGCCAGGTTCAGCACAAGCCCCATATCGCATGAGTCTGCTAGAGTTGGCAGAATTGAGGAAGCAGTTGACGGAGTTGCTGGATGTAGGCATAATTCAGCCCTCCAAAGTGCCATATGGTGCCCCGGTGCTGTTTTAGAGGAAACATAATGGCTCCCTACAGATGTGTGTTGATTATAGGGCTCTGAACAAGGTGACGGTAAAGAACAAGTACCCTATTCCATTGATAGTGGACTTGTTTGACAGGCTAGCGAGAGCCTCACATTTCACCAAGCTGGATCTGCAGTCTGGATATTGGCAAGTCAGGATTGCAGAAGGAGATGAAGGGAAAACCACGTGCATCACTGCTATGGCCTAGGAATTCTTGGTGATGCCACTCGGTTTGACTAACGCCCCTGCTACTTTCTGTAATTTAATGAATGATGTGTTTCATGACTTCATTAATCATTTTGTGGTTGTATATCTGGATGATATTGTTGTGTATAGTAAGTCTTTAGAGGATTACTTGTCCCACCTGAGGTTGGTGTTGCCTAAGTTGAGAGAGCACCAATTATATGTGAAAAAGGAAAAATGCGAGTTTGCCCAGCGAGAGATTATGTTCCTTGGGCATAGGGTAAGTCGAGGGCAAGTTAAAATGGACGAGAGAAAAGTTTAGGCAATAGTGAAGTGGAAGGCCCCTACCAAAGTGTCTGAGTTGAAATCTTTTATTGTTTTGTCTAACTACTACAGGAAGTTTGTGCATGGTTACTCCAAAAAGGTGGCCCCATTGACAAACTTACTCAAGAAGGATAGACCCTGGAGGTGGACCATAGATTGCCAAGAAGCCTCTGACAAGTTGAAGGCAGCAGTGTCAACGGAGCCAGTCCTGAGGCTGCTTGATTTCGAATTGTCTTTCAGTGGGCTAACTGATGCCTCAGATAAAGCCATTGGAGGTGTGTTGGTGCAAGAAGGCCACCCCATTGCCTATGAGAGCCAGAAACTCGATGATGCAGAGCAGCGGTAATAAGCCCATAAGAAGGAGATGTTGGCAGTGGTGCATTGCCTTTGCACTTGGAGGGTGTATTTGCTAAGTACCCGGTTCATGGTTCAGACCGACAATGTGGCTAACACATTCTTTCAGACTCAGAAGAAGCTATCTGCACGACAGGCGCGGTGACAGGAGTTCTTGACGGAGTACGATTTTACTTGGGAACACAAGCCAGGAAGGCAAAATCAGGTGGCGGATGCCCTAAGTCATCGACAAGTGCCAGAGACGGTTGCTGCCCTCACACAAGTGCAGAGTGACTTGCTAGACAAAATCAGGGAACATGCCCCACATGATGCAACATATCAGCAAGTGGGACAGCAAGTCAAAGAGGGTGTGGTAATGCAATACTGGCTCGATAATAATTTATTGCATGCCAAGGGTAATCATGTATATGTTCCCAGTGGTGCAGGCCTTAGAAAGGAGATACTGCGGAAGTCTCATGATTCACAGTGGGCTGGTCATCATGGCATCGAAAGGATGATGGCCTTGCTGTCCCGCAACTACTACTAGCCAAAGATGGAAGATGACGTCGAAGAATATGTCAAGATGTGCATCACTTGTCAGCAAGACAAGACAGAGCGGCAGAAGGAGGCGGGTTTGTTGCAACCGCTACCCATTCCTACGAAGCCATGGGTATCAGTTTCGATGGATTTCATTGGCGGGGTTCCCAAAGGTTTATGGTATGGAATCTGTCATGGTGGTGGTAGATCGGTTTTCCAAGTATGCGGTGTTTATTCCTGTCCCCTCTTCATGTCAAGCGGAGACAGCCGCTGAGCTTTTCTACAAGCAGGTAGTAAAGTACTTTGGGTTGGCTGAAGATATTGTGAGTGATCGAGGTCCTCGTTTCACTGGCAAGTTCTGGACGTTATTGTTCAACATGATGGGTTCAGAATTTAAATTCTCTACTGCCAACCATCCTTAGACTGATGGCTAGACGGAGCGGATCAATGGCCTACTTGAGGAATATGTTCGATATTACGTGGCGGCAAGCCAGCGGAATTGGCTTGAGTTGTTGGATTCGGCCAAATTTTGCTACAATCTTTATAAGTCCTCTTCCACAAGTACGAGTCCCTTTGAGCTAACTATGTGGCAACAGCCTTTTACTCCTAATGATGTGACCAGGACTAGCTTAGGAGGGAGATGTCTGACAGCACACCGGTTTGCCCGTTCTAAGCAAAAACGGCTAGAGGAGGCCCAAGATAGGTTGGACAAGGCAGCCAGACGGATGAAAAAGTATGCGAACTGAGGAGGGAGGGATGTGGAGTTTCATGTTGGGGATAAGGTGTTCTTTAAACTTACTCCCCAAATATGGAAGAAGATCAGCAGCAAGATAGTGCATCGTGGGCTAGTTCCAAAGTATGACGATCCCTTCACAGTGGTGAAGAAAGTTGGCAATGTTGCACTGTCGGACGGGCTTCCCCTGTCTCTTAGGATCGACTAACCCATGTGCAAGTGCCGTTCACATGGAACTTTTCCCCTCTTCGGCCTTCAAAGTTCTCATTTGAATATTTCCTACTACCACTAAGATCTTCACCGACGACTGCTCCGCCCAAGGTTTTGCAGCGACCGCTGTGCCCTCCCATTGATTGGGGCCTGGCCCTTGCCCCGACGGCCGGGTGTGGGTCGTGCACTTCAGCGCCATCCATTTTCGGGGCTAGTTGATTCGGCAAGTGAGTTGTTACATGCTCCTTAGCAGATTTCGACTTCCATGACCACCGTCCTGCTATCTTAACTGACCAACACCCTTTATGGGATCTAGGTTAGCGCGCAGTTGGGCACCGTAACCCGGCTTTCGGTTCATCCCGCATCGCTAGTTCTGTTTACCAAAAATGGCCCACTTGGAGCTCTCGATTTCGTGGCACGGCTCAACGGAGCAGTCGCACCATCCTACCTATTTAAAGTTTGAGAATAGGTCGAGGGCGTTGCGCCCCGATAGAACTCCCACCGAGCTCCAGTTATCCTGAGGGAAACTTCGGAGGAAACGAGTTACTAGACAGTTCGATAAGTCTTTCGCCCCTATACCCAAGCCAGACGAACAATTTTCACGTCAGTATCACTGCAGGCCTCCACCAGAGTTTCCTCTGGTTTCACCCCGCTCAGGCATAGTTCACCATCTTTCGGGTCCCGACAGGCATGCTCTTACTTGAGCCCTTCTCAGAAGATCAAGGTCGGTCAGCGGTGCAACCCTCGAGGGGATCCCGCCAAGTCAGCTTCCTTGCGCCTTACGGGTTCACTCACCCGTTGACTCGCACACATGTCAGACTCCCTGGTCCGTGTTTCAAGACATGTCGAATGGGGAGCCCGCAGGCCGATGCCTGGAGCATGCGGTTACCGAGGCATGCCCTAACAGGGCACACTATGTCCACGATCGCTAAGGGGACGTCTCCTCAGGCGTTTCAAGGGCCCGGGCTTGGGACGCCCCCACAATCTGCGTCAGTCCAAAGCCCGAGCCGATTGACGGACAGGCTCTCGCCGTTCCACATCTGACCGAGGCGCATTGTCGGCCCCCGTCCACTTCCCTCCCGACAATTTCAAGCACTCTTTGGCTCTATTTTCAAA